>JASDQU010737248.1:117236-130407 GCA_032191745.1 Picea mariana | reverse complement strand
TATAGTAGATCTGTGTAATGTCTTTGAGCTCTTAGATGATATGCTAGGGGTTTCATGCATGTATTTGATAAATTTAATGATGAAATATGACTGACATTGCTATGATCCCTAGGACTGATGAGCCCATGGAGGGCGTAGTCTTTGATGTGCAGGACCATACCCGGCGGACAGGTACTAGTGGACCGGTACACATGGGGATATGATTAGTTCAGACCTCCATGGGGCTGAAGAGCCCATCAGATGGTTGCTGGGATGGCAGAGGCAGGAAAACGTTGTGATGAGCATTTGCACGAAGAAGATAGAAGGATGTTCCACCAGGACACCATAGTAGAGCCCGGCCTAGGGGGGATCACCCACTGCAGATGGGACAATTGCTTTTGATGGACAGGACGTCACCTGAGGTAGCTGGATGTTTTTCTGGAGCGTGTGGCAGTGTGTTGGGGTCATTTGGCACGTGTGGAAGCTTGGAGAAGCCCTAGAAGGGTCAACGTTCTACTTCTTGGATGTTGATCTTGCCCAAAAAGGGCCAACGTCTCCCTCAGAGGGACCTGACGTCTCCCTTTTGAGCTCATATTGTGACATTTTTAGCATTTAATGTGACAAACAGTGTAATATTGTTAGTTAGCCTTGTCGGTTGTTTTAAGTGACCTATTTTCTAATTAAAGGTCATTAGGATGATATAAATAGAGGACATTGCCTCTCATTTTTACATAACACAACTCACTCTCTTGTGAGAGAATCATTTTCAGTCTTTGTCTTGGGATTTTTGCTCTTGGAAGTGAGGCGCAACTCTTGTGGAGGATCATCTTTGGCATTTTTATGGTGTTTTCTATCATTGGAAGGTTTACAACTAGGGTTTGATAAAGCTCTTCATGATTTGTAAGTGTATTTCTCATGCAAAACTTCTTAAATGAATGGTTGTAGGTTAAATCTCTTGCATTTGTTGTTCATTGTTATTATTTTGCTTAATCATTGAAACCCTAGGTAGCAAGCACACAAGTAGGTCCTTGCTATATGTCCCCATGATAGAAAACTTGTTTTAGCCATTGATTAAGGAGGATATAGCCTAGTCGTTGCTATACTAGTTCCCCTTTTTCTAAGTTAGCTCTTGAACATATGTTGAAGGAAGAAGACGTCCTAGGCCTAATTAATTTTACACCTAGGGTTTTGACTTTTAGGGTTTGAAGGGCCTTGCTCTTGCAACACTTTTCACCCTTATATTTATGTTTTGAAGCTAGTCGTTTTGCCAAGGATTTTTAAGGAAAGAGGGAGGAGCATGAGGCCTTGCTTAAGCAACACCGGAATGAGCCTCCTCCCCTTAGGGTTTTGACTCTAGGGCCCTGCCATTGCAGCACCATAGAGCCTAACTCTCTTGTCTTTGAATTTAGATCCTCTCGAGACCTAGCCTTTCCTTCTGACTCCATAAACCCTAAGGCACTGGTCTAACTCTCCAACGTTGAGCTTGCTGTGCCAAAAAACAACTTTTCAAAACTCTTAAAATTGAAACCCTAACTAACCCTAACGTCTACTAACCCTAGATTAATGATGACGTCATGCCTTGCTTGAACTCCTAGTTGATAGAAAACGCTGTGGCTTAGTCATCTAGCGATAGACATTGATGTATTGATAAATTCCATTGGCCTATTTGCAAAACGTTGATCTCTTTGTCTATAAAAATAACCCTAAAGAAGGTTGATGTCACCTCTAGTAAGCTTGACGCAGCACTCTTGTCATATATGAGCATTTGATGATATTTTATGCTAATTCAAAGACTGATTATATACATTGAATACTATATCATTTCCAGTGTTTATTGAGAAGTAATAAGCCATAGTCATTTTTGCAATCATTGACTTCGTCAATAATTACTGCTATTTATTCTCATTTAATGTTGATAGTCATTAATCTATGAAGTACTAACCACTTTTTTGCATGCATTAGTTTTGTTGTTGCCTTGTCTCGCAAACAGGTGCCCCTTCTGTGGTTTATCTTCATCTTGACTATCTTCTTGGCGGTAATCCGTGAAAGGGAAAACTTACCTTGATCCTCTAACCCTTTGCCTTTCAAAACCCCAGATTGCCAAGGACGTCTCCCTTGGGTTTAGCCACCCTAAATAGAAAAAGCCCCCCATCGAGGTGACAGAGGGTGGGGAAGCTCCTGTTACCCCAGTTTGATTCTTACCTTTCAACTACCTGACCTAGACTACAAACTGAGCAATAACAACAACCATATAAGATAACATGAGAGACGGGAGTCTCAAAGAGGAGTTTATTCTTATCCCATAGCCAAAGGTCCATTGATTTACAATTGTTTTCAAGTCCATAATAAGCTTTCCATCCTCAATTTATCCTGTTCTCAATGCTATAGTTATAGTGAAGCTTCTGATGAAGATCGATTCGGAGATCTTTGTATGAATTCACTTCCTCCAAGTTGTTGTTGTCATACATGAAATTAGTATAAGTGATATTTTTGGATTTAGTTATCATAACCTTCATTTTGCCAATGTTAACAGTGATACTTGTACAAGAGAAAAAATCCTTGATGATTTTTAGTTGCTTGTCGAAATCATGGGGACTTCTTTCCATAAGAACAATATTATCGACACAGAGAAGAAGGATGATGACAATACCAGCAAGAGTCGGGCCAGCGAAACCTGTTTCTTCCAAACAACCCTCTAACTTGTCAATGTAAAAGGGTAAGGGACAAGGGACAACCTTGCTTAACTCCTATTTTAAAATTAATTTATTTCGACCATCCCTCAGTGTTCCTAAACTTGGAAATATCGTTCTCGTACAACCTCGACTTGAAAGGAACTGGTATCTTTACTAACCTATTCCAAAGGTTAGTCCTAGGTATTATGTCAAAAGCTTTTCTAAAGTCAATGAAAAAACACGGGAGTTTGGTTTTACCATTGCGAAACTCCTCCACAATGATCCTAAGTGTAACAAGGTGGTCCATAGTTGAATGATAACTCCTAAATCCAACTTGGCATTTAACTATTTTCTCGTGGATTTATAGCCATACACTGATCTTCTTTTCCAAAACAATTACATATAACTTTACTAGAAGGGGGCTAATCACAATGGTCCTGTAATTAGAGAGATTATTTTTATCCTCACTTTTAAAAATAGGTACAATGAGGATTTGAATCCAAGGTTTAGACAAGCCATACTTAACTACTAAATTAAAGAGCTTGTGGATGCGAGAGATGAGAATAGACCCTCAAATTTATACTTAATAGACTTCAATGTCCTTAGCTTTCTTTTTTGAAACCTCAAATTGTATGTCTTCTATTAAAAAAAACTTCCTACATGTGAAAAGTTTTAATTGTAACTTCTTACATGTGAAAAGTTGTTTTTTAATTGTTATCCATTACATTAAGAGATTACATAATATACATTTTATATAAAAAAAACAAAAATAAATAAAAAACAAACTTATTTTAATATATTTACTTCATTTTTCTTAAAAAAAATATATTAATAACACATTAGATTTTGTTTGAAAGTTTTAAATCCTAAACTTAATAACATTTATTAAATTTAGTTTCATATTTCAAATTGTAATCCATAAAGTTTGTTATATATTTCATATTATTTGTTATAATGTTAAATTCTAAATTCCCTCTTTTCGCAAGATATTTTTAAAAGTTTAGTGTTCAATGCAATATATATTGTTTTTGCACATTATATATATATTGTGTTTATAAGGTATTAGCATAGTTTTAGAGGGTTAGTTTAAGTTGTTAAAAATTTTGTTCTTTAAAATTGGAATTGGGAGGTTATCTTTGGATTTTTTTTAGGCTTTGGGTTCTAGTTAAGCTTAAAGGGTTTTGAGTTTTTCGTATCTTGCAGTTTATACTTAAACGTGAAAGTTGAAACCAATTTACCTGTGAATAATGGACATCGCTCAGTTTTGTTTGGCAATGATGTAGTCGAATCGGTGAATTAAAAATCCGATCGCTACTTGTATAATTGTGTATGAATATCAATTCCTGCATTATGGTTCAAAGGGCATTTCTCCCCTATTAAGGTATATCTCTACAATTCAAGTTGAATTATTTTTCCTTCAGTTTTTTAACATGATCTCAAAGCACTAGGTTCGTGAAGGAGGAGACTAGATTCGAATTTTCTGTCGAGGAGTTTCAATTTTTTCTCCTGAGATTTTAACAATTTTAAGGATTTTTCATTTCAAATCCGGAATTGGTACAACCACAATGGCATCCATCATAATTTCAGAACACCAAACCTTGGTTGGGAAAATTAGTGGAAATGTTGCTAGTAGAAAGGGATTTATGGGAGATAGTGAATAGTAAAGAGCAATAACCAACGACTGGCCAAGATGAAATCAAGAAATGGGAAGTGCATGATGGAAATGCAATGACTTATATGAACCATGTAAATGACAGTGTGGTTGCCTTGGTAAGTTCAGAAAAATCTTCAAAAGAAGCTTGGAATAAGTTGAAAAATACCTATACAGCAATCGATCTATCACGAAGCTTCACTTGAGAAGGTAATTCTTTCACATGAAGATGCAGGAAGGTTAGAATATGAGTGCAGAGATTAATGATTTTAAGCTTCACCATGGTGTTCTCCTTGTCAAGAACCCCATCCAGAAGATGAATGTCCCAGAAGAGATGAGGATTCCCCTGATAGTATGAACTTCATAGACACAATTTGTGCCTTCCAGGATGATGAGTATGTGGACATTATGCAGGATCAACTTGATGAAGTCGGGAAGAGGGAAGCTAGAGAAGGCTAGCTCAGAGTGCTTAACCAGTTGACTGAAGACCAGAGGAACGAATTGAAGAAGAGGGAAATATTAACATATGCAAGAAGGAACAAAACCCCTGCCCCTCCACCACAAGCTCCATTTCATCCACCACCTGAGAAGCAAGCTCCACCTCAACCAGCAAAGAAGGTCGCCCCACCTCCCCCACCTCCATTTCGTGACTTGCTTCCAAGACCAACACAGGAATATGAAGAGATCCAATTAAACATAGACATCCCAGCCATGATTGGAAAGATGAATATGTTAGTTCCTGTGGTGGAGATTTGCAAGATCCCTTCTGTGAGAAGAGAAGTGTTGAAAATGTTGAAGGTACCAGTGGAAGACAAGGACCCTCTACTGATCCTAAACACCACGTACCATGGACGACAAAGGGATACAAACCCTCCCTTGCACATTTCATTAGGTGTGAATGGTCTTTGTTTGAACAATTCTATGCTAGATTCTGGGGCCTCAACAAATGTGATGTCTTTGAAGGTTATAAAACAACTTGGCTTGAAAACAACTTGCCCATATGGAAACGTATATGGCATTGATTCTAAGAAGGTGAAGTTTTATGGTCTCGTAGAAGATGTGGAGGTCTACTTGGAAGATTTCCCTCACATTGGCCTCCTCATGAACATAGTGGTGATTGATGTTCCATGTGCTTGGGGCATGCTCTTATCAAGAAGTTGGGCCGCCATGCTCGGTGGATTTCTCAACATGGACCTTATTCATGCACATGTTCCTATGGGAGATGGTACTTTTGAGATTCTCTATAATCAAGAGGTGTCCAGGAAACATGTGTTGGATCGAAATGATCCTGACTACAGTAGCGAGGATGACTTTGATGAGGCTCCAGATACCATTGAGTATGATCCAGGGGACCTGCCTTTTATGTGTTGAATTTTCATAAGAGATTATATTGTTTATGAATGAATATCCTATTACAATGATGAGTGTTATATATATAAAGACCATATGGTGACCATGGTGACCATCCATGAAGAGATGTGTCCCTTGGGTAATAAATATAGTTATACTTTATATTATATTATACATATAATATAAATATACTTTATATTTATACTTTAAATATATATATATATATATATATATAAATAATATTATAATTAATAATATTGCTTAGTAATTAATAATCTTATTATTAATTATCAATCTAGTAGAATGTATTTCCAATGTTGTCCAAACATCAACACTTCCTCTCAGCGAGGGAGACATTCTACATTATGCCAAGATTAGTTATGAAGATTACATGTGGGTAGTTCTCAAATAGATTCAACATGTCACCATGACATCCATTACCTCACAATGCATTTGTACCTCATCATGTGCACCCTTGTGACTTCACAGGAAATGCATCCAAGGCTCGTGGGTAGTTCTCAAATATCTACAACATGTCCCCAGGACATCCACTACCCTGGAATGCATCAATTTAACCATAGACAATGCCACATCATTGTCACCCAACCATAGGCACAAGGCCACCCTGGAGCATCCTAACCTTTACTTGGAATAATTTTGGCAAGCCTACTTCAAAACCAACAGATAAGCCCAAGTTGCTAACTGCGGCAACAACTCAAGACAAGTAGAGTGTTCCTTCTCCAAGGGTAGCGCACAAGAGAGAGAGTCTCCATATCCACAGAACAAGTACCATACACAATTGCAGCTGCACTACACTCTCAGACTTGCGCCATAAGAATATCACCAAGAGTTTCACCAAGAATATCACCAAGATAGCATTACCATATCCACACAGGATATCCATAGTGCAACATGACTTCACCCCATGCATCCAAGGTCTTTGGGTAGCTCTCAATAGCTACAACATGTCCTCGGGACATCCACTACCCTGCAATGCATCAATACCTGATCATGTGCACCCTCGGTCTTAGTGCCATCCCTTTTTCATGTTGGATGAGATCCACCTGTCTCAATGTCAGCGCTTTTTCATGCTGGATGAGATCCACCAGACTCAGTGCCAACCCTTTTTCATGTTGGATGAGTTCCACCTGTCTCAGTGCTAGCCCTATTTCATGTTGAATGAGAACACTCAATGCCAACTCTTTTTCATTTTGGATGAGTTCCACATGTCTCAGTGCCAACCCTTTTTCATGCTAAATGAGAACACTCAGTGCTAGCCCTTTTTCATGCTAGATGAGAACACTCACTTCCAACCCTTTTTCATGTTGGATGAGTTCCACCTATCTCAGTGCCAACCATTTTTCATGATGGGTGAGAACACTCAGTGCCAGCCCTTTTTCATGCTAGATGAGTTCCACCTGTCTCAGTGCCAGCCCTTTTTCATGCTAGATGAGAACACTCAATGCCAACCCTTTTTCATGTTGGATGAGAACACTCAATGCCAACCCTTTTTCATGTTGGATGAGTTCCACATGTCTCAGTGCCAACCCTTTTTCATGCTGGATGAGAAGACTCAGTGTCAGCCCTTTTTCACACTGGATGAGTTCCACCTGTCTCAGTGCCAGCCCTTTTTCATGCTGAATGAGTTCCACCTATCTCAGTGCCAACCCTTTTTCATGATGATTGAGAACACTCAATGCCAAATGTTGGATGAGAACACTCAGTGCCAACCCTTTTCCATGCTAGATGAATTCCACATGTCTCAGTGCCAACCCTTTTTCATGATGGATGAGAACACTCAGTGCCAGCCCTTTTTCATGCTGGATGAGTTATACCTGTCTCGGTGCCAACCCTTTTTCATGTTGGATGAGAACACTCAGTGCCAACCATTTTTCATGTTGGATGAGTTCCACATGTCTCAGTGCCAACCCTTTTTCAAGTTGGATAAGAACACTCCCTCTGAAGAGGGACCACACCAAGCTTGTCCCTGAAGTACTCAAACTTCATCCTCGACAACAGCTTGGTAAACACGTTTGCAACTTGATCCTCTGTAGTCACGAAACTGGAGCCTCACTGCTCCCTTCTACACTATATCCCTGATATAATAATATTTGATCTCGATATGCTTCGACTTGTCATAGACCACGGGGTTCTCTAACGACTTCATGCAACTCTGGTTGTCACACCAAAATGCAGGTTGCCTCCAGTCCAAGACCAAATAACCCAGACAACAATTCTCGAAGCCACACTGCTACTGCACATGCTACCAATTACTCAGCTTTAGCTGTACTGAGTGCCACACATGACTGCTTCCTACATCCAACAGAGCCTCTTACTCCTTACTGTAGTACCCATCTCCCTCTGGAACTAATCGTCTAAATCCCTCTCGAGCACTGAATATCAATTGAATCTTCAACCTCTTGAATTCATCACTTGTCCTCTAGAACAAGTCTCGCCATCCTCTTCTTATAGGTCTTACCTACAAGTCAAAGTCAGTCCAATAGTCTGCAATTTTTTAAGCCACATTGCTTCACGACTTGTTGCACATGTTGTCACATACTCAGTTTCAGCCGTATTGAACGCCACACATGACTAGTTCATGCATCTGGCGAAGCCTCCTGCTATTTACTATATTACCCAGCTCCATGTGGAACTGACTCCATGTGGAACTGACTGTCTGTTTCCCTCTCAAGCATTAAATATCAACCTGTTGACTTCATCACTTGTCCTCCAGAACAAGTCTCGTCATCCTCTTTTTGTAGGTCTTACCTACAAGTCAAATTCAGTCCAATATTCATCAATTTCCAAAGCCACACTACTTCGTGACTTGTTGCACATGTTGCCACATATTTTTCCTCAACTGTATTGAGTGTTACACACAATGCTTCATGTTGCTCCATGAAACCATATTGGAGCCTAGACTCAAGCAATATGTCGAAGCACTCTTCCAATCAGGAATATTGTCGGCCAATATGAATCCAAATATCCATATAACCCGAACTCATGGTCTATCACATACCTGAGACCATAATCCAATGTACCCTTAAGGTACTTCATCACATGTTTTGGTGTGACCAAATGAACCTACATGGGATGCTCCATATATTGATTCAGGGTGTTCACAGCAAAACATATATCTGGTCTTGTGTTCGTCAAGTTCATTAGTGAACCCACCATCTCCCTGTATAAAGTAACATCCACAGTCTCTGAAGTCGTATCCTACAACAACTTCATATTTGATACCATAGGTGTAGCCATTGCCTTGCAATCCAACATCTCGAACCTCTTCAGGATTTCCACTGTATACTTCCCTTGATTTAGAAAGATCTCATCCTGTCTCTACCATATCTCGATCCTGTCATACCATGCTTTGGGTGCCTGATTTAATCCATATAAATCCTTCTTCAATATGCACACTGAGTGTCCCGCAGTTGTCACGTACTCAACGAAGTGTTCTATGACTACAAGGACCATTATTCCTTATCAGGTTGCCATATGTGCCACAGGAAGAATTTTAGTCCTTCCAGATGTTGAAAGCCACACACTTTGAGTCTTATGTCCTTAGAAGACTATGCCAGGGCCATTCTCCATTGGTCAAATTACCATGACCAATTCCGAGAGAATGTCAACCTGATGCTAAAATCTTAACACTCCCTCTTAATGAGGAAGGTATTATATTCGACACAGACTCTAACGTTGTCGCCATCCACACGACCTCGTGACCATTGACTGTCAGACACACAAATTTATACATCACATGAAATCCATAGTGACTTCATAGCATGCATCCAGGGTTGGTGGGTAGCTCTCTAATAGCTACAACATGTCATCATGAGACTATCCAATTTCCCGCAAAAAACATCTGAAGCCATCACTCCCTCTAAGGCTATATAGTCTTTGGAGTCATATGCTCCCTCTGCATGTGATGACCTCTTCTTCTTCAGTACATGGATGTGCACAACTCTGTCTAGATAGTCTTGCTTCATGTTGCTTCCTGTCACTGTCATTATGGCTCCTTCTCAGAGCTATTACCCATGACGTGCCTAGAACAAGAAACAAGAACAACAAAAAACATCTCCTAGAGGAGATCAATTTATCATGTGCACAACTATATACAGTGACCCTCAAAATGATACGTCTTCTACTAACACACATCCATCATATACTCGATGTCAAACAGCTAACCATGTTGATTTTCTAGTGTTAAATTAGAGAAGCACAATTTTCCACAAGTGGTAATTACTTCCAACGATATTACTTTAGTAAACTCTAGAACATCACTAGGTAATTACACTCAGAAAATTTCAACTACTTAGAAACTTCGGTCTCTTCCTTAGATCACTTCCCACATGTGAGAGAGAAAAATGTGTATATTGTTGTGTCTTTTTATAGTAATATTAAATTGATCCAAAAAGACACGTCTCTTTGAAAATTAAATTTAAAATTAAATTCAAATTTATTTCTTATAAATAGTTAGAGAATACCTCTGGTAACTACCCAAAGATTAATTTGGTTATAATCCATCCACATAGTATTTGACTTTGTTAAATTGTTCCTCCATAATTCATGCTATTCTTTGCATAAATATATGTAGAAGTAAATATGCAGTACATTCCTCATATATAGGTAATTAGACATTTTTACTAGAAATTACTGCCCACCATAATTTATGGAATTCTTTCTATAATTTAGGTAGGAGTAAAAAGTAAATATGATGTACATAAAGATTGCAACAACCCCATAAATTTAGCACTCCCAAGACTTTACTCTACTCTCATTTTCCTGGGCCCTCCCGTGAGGGAGTCAAGCCCAGTCTCGCTCTAATACCATGTTGAATTTTCATAAGAGATGATATTGTATATGAATGAATACCCTATTACAATGATGAGTGTTCTACATATAAAAAACATATGGTGACCATCCATGAAGAGATGTGTCCCTTGGGTAATAAATATATTTATACTTTATATTATATTATACATATAATATAAATATACTTTATACTTTATTATATATATTTATACTTTATACTATAAATATATTATTACATTAATAATATTATAATTAATAATATTGTTTAATAATTAATAATCTTATTATTAATTATCAATCTAGTAGAATGTCTTTCCGATGTTGCCCAAACATCAACATTATGCAGAAGGACTGCATAGATACTCTACTTCTGAGGATGAATGAGTACAAAGAGAAACTTGCAAAATTTCAAGGAAAATAGTTGGGGTCCATCAAGATACTAAAGAAAGAAGAAAAAAGAGATAAAGAACATGAAAAGGTCATTAAAGATATGGTAAATGTAGAACCACCTTCATACCCTTACATTGAGAACATACCTTACATAAACTTCATTGAAGGAAGCCTTGCACTCATGTGAGATAAGAGGAAGGGCAAGCCCAAGTACAATCAGAAGAATGATGTTTTATGGCTTGGCCCTTACATCATCAAGAAGAAGCCCGAAAAGGAAAGCTACTACTGTCTGCCATGGATGGGAGAAAGATGTCATTACCAGTCGATGGGTCTCTTCTCCGACCCTATCTTCAAGGAACTTGACTTATTCAGGGCCAAGGCCCCAAGTAAGTAGGTTGGTCATGTTGCTTTCTTGCATTTGCATTTTGTTTGTTCATGTTATTTTAGTTGCATTTCATTTCCACCATTAATTTTGCTCTACTTGCATTTTTTGCATAATTAATTTATATCATTTCCTGTCATCATATTACATGTTAGTTTAGAAATTTTGAAAAAATACAAAATTTTATTTTCTATGATTAGTTGTCAATTTTGATTTTTGATTTTGATTATATGAACAAAGGATGAGTGTGCCATCCTAGATGCCAAAACATGTTTTCCTATTTCGATGTGTGTAGGCAGATGTCTTACCAGGAGATGTTGTGTTTCTCATGCACTCTGCGGCGAGCACGTGTCCCCAAGTAGTAGGAGCCACATGTTATCCCCCATTTTTAGGGATAACTAAGGAGATGTCTTGAGGCCCTCAGGTTGCAGACATGGAGTACCGAGAGACAGACTAGCAGGACGAGCCCCACATCACACCACCAATCACCATGAGATCGATGGTTGCACCATTCACCACACCAACTTGGCTCACAGAGGATGGTAGGTCTTGCTCCATGAGGTAACGAGTCCAACATTGTGGTAAGTGTCATTTTAATAAATGAAGCGTTTGAATATGTTGCAAAGGGTTCTTCCTTGATTTTGAAAATGTTTTCTTGGAAATTATGCTCTTTGCCCTATTTCGCCTTCATGGTTGACATTGTGTCCTAGTAAGTGGTCACCCTCGGGGAAAGGGTTGCTACTAGGGGGTCTCCTTGATGAGTCATCGTACCGCTCCTGCACATACTTACCACTTTCCATGGTTCCTTCCCTTTGTTTCCTCATATTTTGGTTTTTCGAGCCACATTGACCCAAGAAGGGCTTGTACCTCATTTCATGGGAAGAAGGGGTTGAAGGCCCAAAGGCTTGTAGTTGGCAAAAGATAAAATCCAATCATAAACTTTTCAGATGCTCGCCTAGGGATCTCGAGAACAATGAAATGTTTCTCACAAAAAATTGATGGGACCCATAAAATAAATAACTAATTGAACATGCCAACCAAGGTAGAGCGTGTGTAGGCAATGTTTTTCATGCTTAGGTAGAAGTCCCACACATCGTCTTCAACTTGGGGAAGCAAAGTGTGACTAGGGTAGAGTTAAGGTGGACAATGTTTTTCATGCTTAAGTAGAAGTCCCACTTTAGCTTCAACCTAGGAACACTCTAATAAATTAAATGGCAAAAGAGCTTGGAAAAACCATGCATCACGGACGAAAGGCAACACACCCTCTACAAAAGCACCCATAAATGAGACAATATGAGCCCTTGTATGTCAAGAAACCCCATGCCCAAAAGTATTACCCCCATCCACTTCATACTCTTCACATGACTTAGAGAGGGTCCACTTAAGAAACACTCCTTGACTTGGGGAATGATTCACCCAATAGGTAACCATGACCACCCTCCCATATCTAAATTTGGCAAGTTGCATAAGGTCTTTGAGCATTTGTTTATTTTGAGGGGGGGGATTGATGCACATGTTCAGGTGGTTCTTTTATTATATATGGCTTACTTGGCATGATGCTTGTGACTTGTGAGCCCTTGGAGGGAGAATTTGTTTGTCTTTGCAAGGCCTTGACAGGTGGAAAATGTTTCGTGAAGGCACAAGGCCACTTGGACCTTCACTTGGGGCATGAAGCCCACATAATGGATGTTGCGCCCCCTCTCCTTCGATAGTTGGATGATAGACATTGCCTTTGGAGGCATGAGAGGACACCTAAAGGAAGCAGAGCTAGCCCCCTATTGCCCAACGTTTGACTTTGGAGGTTCAAAATGTCACCTTTAGGGCATGATATCACATTTTGGGGGCTAGGGTTTGGTGATGGTGGTGATGATTTGATGATGATTTGGCACGTTTTGATGAAGAGAGAAAGTCTTGCCATGCATTGGAACACTAGGT
>JASDQU010737248.1:88924-116684 GCA_032191745.1 Picea mariana | reverse complement strand
ATTTGATCCTTCAATAACTTTATAAACATTAGTTTTGTAGGCATCAACAATACTCTGTTCTGCTCCGGTACCAGAAATCCTGTTCTGGTTTGGTACCAGCAGTCCTTTGTTGGTCCGGTACCAGAAGTCTGTCCTTATATGGTACTACCAGGACACATCACCTAATTGACAAGGACTGTTATGCATATTTCAAAATATTATGTCAATTAATATGAAGTATGAAGCCGAATGTAGCATCAAATGGAAGCCCTTATGAAGCAATAATTTCTTTTGGTTCTATTGCTGACTAAAGGGAAATATCTTTAATTTCTTTTGGTTTTGTTGCTAAAAGGAAGAATTTTTAATTCCTTTCGGTTCTGTTGCTTGACAAAGAAGACATAATATTTACCTATGATTGTTAAAAGAACCATGCTTAATCTACTTCAAAGTCTAGAGGTTGCCTTTATCTAGTATTTCAGCATGATTAAAGGGATAAAAACTATATTAACCTACAAGTAACTATCCCACCCTAACTAGAATTCAATAGTATTCATTGGATTATCTTTTCTAAAGAGTAACATATGAGTATATGAACACTCTCTGTCAAGGGCACACTAGGATTTTTTTTATGGAAGAGGATGTATCAGTACCCTAAGGTAACTTTAGGTCATTCTCGTATGGACAAACTCAGACAAAATTATACATCTGGATATAATGTGCAATACAAAAGTTTATTTTTCCTTCAGAAAAATCTTTAAAGACATCCAAATAAGAGAATACACCTTCCAAACCAATACCATCCCAGCCTGTAAAAAGGTTTTCAGACGAGCTTCCCATGTCACCATGCAAAAGCACTCTTTAATAAAAATTGAAATAGGTGACTATGGACAAGAAGCCTCTGATGAAAAAAGGGTTTAAGAGACTAACCCGCTGGGATACTGAACAGGTCTATTGGCAACGGGTACCGGTCTATGGTATGACTAGGAAAACCCATCAGGGTACTGAATAGGCCTGTTGGAAAGGGGGCATTCTGCCTGGGGAAGGGATTTCTCTCACTAATTATCACAACTACCCCACCAGAGCACTAAACAGGCTTACTGGCAGTGGGTTCTGGTTGAGAAATGTCTCATCTATACTTGTCTGATTGAAAAATCCACTTTTTTCATCTAAAAGATGAACACTACAAGCAAAGATCATTGTTAACATTTATGATATACAACTCCAGATTAATAAACAAAGATAATTATTACAAGCAAATGTCCATTTGAGAATTACCCTAAGTCAACCTTACCGGTCTGGCATCTAAAGCCTACATTACCTAAGAAGGAAACTTCTTAAGAGTGGAGCCCTAACTAAGAGTCTAATCTACTTATACTGTGAAATTTATCCATAACATCTAATGATAGTAAATCTCTGAAGCAAGTTAGGTCAGATCTGTTCTTCTCACAAAAATAAAAATAAAAACTTCCCTGTTTTCAGTGCTGAATGCTACCCTTGTTAATAAGTCATCAAAAGAAAGGCAATTTCAATTTTTTAGGGATGTGATGATATGTTAGGTAATAAATGTACTTATGGAATTTGATTTGGTTTCCTTTCTCTTATCATCTTTTCTCCATTATGATACAAAGTGTGAATCTTCTTGCATAAGGATATGCAACATCCTTGGCATGGGGGAGGGTCAAAGAGCTCCTTTAGAACTCTTTTTCAGACTCACATCTCATTTTCAGAAACCAGCATGATCACCCTACAACCTTGCATAACCAAACACAAAAGAAGATAAGCATAGAATAAAGAAGTTTCATGAAGTACAGGAAATTCCAGTACCAAGCTTCCAGAAAACTACAGCCTAAAAAGATGAACCTTGACAATCTACAAGCTTCAAATACAAAGGAAGTCACATATGCTATGGGTATTGATCATACAATGATAAAAGAAAAGGTAACATGGTATTATTTATTTTCCTTTGCTTATAAAACTACGATAGGTATGAAAATGTATACTAGATCTTATGACCTTAGTGTTAAAACCATGCACCTAACTTTCACTCCCTCATACCCATATGCCTAACCTTAATCAATCCTCTCATCACATAAGCGCTCGAAAATGATTAAGGGAAAATTCACATCAAAAGTGTGAATATGAAGCATGTCTAGTAATGATGAGCCACGAACGTGCTTCATCCTTAAGAAAATCACGAACTTATCTTGTGTCATGAGCCATGATTCAACATCAAATTCACCACTCAGAGGTCCAATCACCTATCCCAAACAAAAATGATGCTTCGACACCCAACATTCTATCCCCATAATTACGCTAATGGGAAGAAATGAAATGACTTATCTGGGTGGCGAAGCCATCCAGATGAGCCTCATCTTGTCTTAATTTTCTTTTGCGGCATCTTTTCTTAAAATCACAATTCAAATTAGCAAATCCATCACCATAGTTGTTTTTCCATTACCAACGTTTCTCCAGTTCCGAGCTTACTCCTCCCTGTGATCTCCGGTACCAAACCCTTACCCTCATCAGCTGACTAAATCCTTGCGCTACAGCCCAATTTTTTTTCTCACAATTTATAAAGATGGTTGTAAGTAGACATGAACCGGTCTTCCATATTTATAGAGAGACCGAGGAGTTCCAACTGTGTAGAGAGAAGTATGCTAGAGCGGGATGGATGCCATTTTTGGAGAAATTCATAGGCTGGCATGAGAAGGTATCTCACACATTTATTCAGGGTCACGAAGGAGAGATTGTGCACATAGGCAATCTGTAGCTAGCAATCAATGAAGCAACCTTAAGGGAAGTCATGAGATTACCTAACAGAGGAGCCAAGTATTTCAAAGGAGTAGGAATCAACAAGGAAATGTGCCAACGATTTTTGAAAGAAGACCATCAACACCCTGATTGGAAAAAGGGGATTCCTAGGAACTATATCAAGGAAGAATATCATCCAATGCTCGCTAGTCTTCAACAATTCCTCACATGTGAGGGCAGGTATGATGTAACCTTCATATACCATCTTAGGCTTCTTTTACACTTTGAAGGAGGCCCTGAAATTGATTTCCCATATTTTTAATGGATGATTCTGAACAAGATGGTAAGAGGTGTCAAATCCCTATCCAAAACTAAGAAGACTAGCATTTACCATCAAGGTCTTATTAATATGTTAGTTTTACATGAAATCACGAAGCAAAGGATTAGCTGGAAAATCCTCATCACTCAACACCTTCCCATAGAAAACAAACCTGTAGAGGAAGCCTAGTTTGCTCTAGATAAAGATAAGGAACCTTAAAATAAAAAGGGCAAGAAAGATAAGGTAACTCCATCATCATCCAGAATAGTAAGCCAAAACAAAAAAGCTAGTAAACAAGCAGGGCCCTCTTCCACAATCAATAAGACTTTTAAAAGTCAAGAATCAAAAGGTAAAACCAAATTAGTAGAGGAGACTTCAACAATATCACTTGAGGAGAAGGGTCATAAGACAAAAATTGTGAGGAAACGGAAGAATAGCTTAGAAAATAAAAGTGAACAGTCTATAGAACAATCCCTTGTAACCATTCCACAAATAGAAAAGAAGAAAAGGAAGCCTGTGAGCACCCCTGATCTGGTACCCCCTTGTAAAATAACCACAAGGAGCATGGAAAATAAATTAAAAGTAGTTTTCATTCCTCATACACATGAAGATCCAATAGATCTTACCTCCCCTTCTTAAGACCTATCAGTCCAGGATGATATCCCTAGTTTGACTGAGGAATAAGTCACTATTACTTTATGTGGGATGAGGGAGGAAGTGGAGGAAAGAGAATACATCTAGCCATAAACAATGGAGTCAACAATAACCTTAACAAAAGCATAGATGAAGAAAAATATTGGGGATATGCAAAAACAAAACCAGGAACTCAAACAAGAAGTGAAGGAATACCAACTATTGGACAGGTATATCAAAAAGGAAAACGAGCAAATTCAAGATGATCATGAAGAGACTTATAATAAGCTCAAGAAGGTACTAAGACTCTTCCAATACATTAGGGTCATAAAAAGGGAGCTGAAAGCAGAATCCTCAACCATCAACATCATTGATCCACAGAAGTAAAGAATGGGTCTCCAATTTTGAAAAAAATTTGGTTTGTTTCAGTTGCATGAGGACATGCATTGGTTTTGGCATGGGGGAATGTTGAGCCTCTAAATTTACATCCCCATTACCCTATTCTACTCCCCATCTATACCTTTTTGGCTTACCTAAGCTTGGATAAATGACAAAGAACACTACCATTAGCCATTGATGAGGTCATAAGATAAAGTATAATTAATTCATGCATTTTTGTGGTTTATTGAGCTAGGAGACTAAATGTTTCAAGTACTAATGTTCTAAATTTCCATGTATAACCTTTGACCTCTAGATGAGTCTGGCCTTTCTGTACCAGCTCAGCCATCCGGTACTTATGCACCAGATTGCCATTGTCTGAATCCGATACCAAGCACACCTTCCATTCAGATCCAGTATTGAATATCACTTGTCGTGATCCGGTACCAACGGCTGCAGACTATTGCGATCCGATACCAACCACTTGTGCACTGTTTGGATCCAGTACCATTTACCGAATCTCACTTGTCACGATCCGGTACCAATATAGGAAGTAGAATATACCAATTTTAGCCCCAGATAGTACTAAAGATAATTGTTGGATGTTTGTTGAATCATTAAATCTCTAGCAAGGTTATGATAAGCTTGTTTGTCTATTTCTTCATCCTCATACACTTCGTGTCATGAGGATGAAGATTAAATTATGTAACCAAGTATATAAATTTGACAATTGATTGATTTTCTATAGATTTCACTTCCTTGTGTTTCACGACTAAGATTGTTTAAATAGTCATGGCAAGGATGGTGGAGGTAGTAGAGAGTTAGTATAATCTAGCATATGAAGAAATGTTACATATTGTAGAACACATTCTGAGTTGAATTTTAATAGAAGGATGTCATTTATTTCCAGTTCTTGATCATTTATGAATGAATGTGAGTTGAGTTGTTAGCATAGTTTAATTCTATGTTTTGAAATTTAAGTAAGAGGAATGTGTGGATTGAAAGAAATCTTACTGTAGACTCCAGTCGCTGACCTGTTGAAGTGGCAAGGGCCCATCGCCCAACAAAGGTCAACATCCTTATAGATTAGTGTTAGTAGTTGATTTCAATAGTATAGATGTTAGATTAGTTGAATCTTAATTCTTTCAGATGATAACAATATAGTTTAGACTAGGATTTCGATTATATGATTGTTTGGAGATCTTTACTTACTCTGTTTTGCATATGTTCTATTTCTGTTTTTATGAATTTGATTTTGTTTCATGGACATAAATGTTGGTAGTAGTAGTCAGACATATTTGAAGGAGAACTAGTGAAGTTTACAACAACACATTGTGAACCACAACATACTCAGTATATTGACTATTGAACTACCCATGCTATGTCTTGATTATTTATGTGTGATTTCCCTTTTAGAAGTGTGATTGCATAGTTAGTTTTTTGGGTTAGACAACAGAGTTGATCTATCAAAGAACTCCATCTCATATTTGCATGTGCCATAATGGAGTAGATAGCCCCTCTGTGAAATACAACCAAAGTGTGTTTTTGATTTGCTAGTTTGTTTTGTTTCCAGCATGCATAATCTAGAATAGTTCTATACTCATGACATTAGAATTACATTTCTTACTGGTGTCTTGCAACTCTGTTGATTACGAATCCCAGATTGATAATTAATGAGTGCACTATACTAAGTATATAAATAGCACACTAGGGACCACACCAAGCTTGTCCCTGAAGTACTCAAACTTTGTCCTCGACAACGACTTGGTGAACGCATCCACAACCTGATCCTCAGTAGTCACGAACTGGAGCCTCACTGCTCCCGTTTGTACCATATCCCTAATATAGTAGTATCTAATCTTGATCTTCTTCAACCTGTCATGGAACACCGGGTTCTATGATAACTTCATGCAACTATGGTTGTCACACCAAATGTAGGTCACCTCCAATCCAAGACCAAATAACCCCGACAACATCTTTCAAAGCCATACTGCTTCTCTGATATCTGCACATGCTGCCACATACTCATTTTCAGCCTTACTGAGTGCCACACATGACTGCTTTCTACTGCTCCATGAGACCATACTAGATCCAAGTCTAAAAAAACATCTGGAAGTTCTCTTCTGGTTAGGAATACTGCTAGCCCAATCTGAATCTAAGTATCCATACAATCTAACTCATGGTTAGATCTCTACCAGAGACCATGATCTAGAGTACCCTTAAGGTACCTCAACACATGTTTTGTTGCAACCAAATGAACATGTCTGGGCTGCTCCAAATGCTGACTCGGGGTGTTCACAACAAAACATATATCCGGTCTTGTGTTCATCAAATACATAAACGAGCCCACTATATGCTTGTATAAGGTAGAATTCAGAATCTCTAAAGTTGTATCCTGCAACAACTTAATATTTGACACCATAAGTGATATGAAAATAGAAGGCTGACTTGTTATGCTATGCAAGCACCCTCTACTTCAATAAAATAAACTTTATAGGACCTTGCTCAATGTGTTAAAATATGCAAGATAGATTATGTGTCTAGTTTATGCTTCTTCTTTTGAAATGTTCATGTGTGAGGAAATGTTCTTTTAAATGGTTAAATATGTGATTTAATAAAATACACAACAACATAACTTGCAGCAAATAAGCCATCAAACTCACAACAATAACAAGATGATAAAGGAGTTCACCCCTCTCTGGGCTACATCTCCTTGAGCCTCCTTCAATGGACTAGGCTCTTTGGGATTAGTTTGTCATATGTTCTTTTAAAAGCTTCTGCTCAACTCCAATGGATTTACAGACTGTACCATTGGGTTCAAAATACATAAAAACCCCAAAAATGACTAATAGAACTCTAAAAATGGATCTTGGCTCATCCAGTCATGACCTCTTCTACATGTGGCCTTTAAGCTTCCCTGAGATTCTATGTGGCAAAAACACTTGTAAAATTCCTCCAATGGATCTGAAACCTATCCCAATGTGTTTAGAGCATAACAATTAGTCAAAAATGACTATTCAGTCACAAAAAATAGACTAGGGCTCATCTGAGCATGGCCTCAAACAATGAGGGCTTCAAGCTCCCTGGATCTTCCTCAAACTTCAATGGTTAAAAACCTACAAAAGAAGTCTTCAAATGGATGTTAAAGCAGTGCCAATGGATTCAGAACATCCAAAAACCCCTAGCTGAGCTTTTTCGGCACCTCATTTGGCCAAAAGATGAAGAAGTTAGGCCTCCTACCATTTTCCTCCTTCAAGCTTGTTGTCTCTGGTTTGCCATTTCGCACCTGTGTGTGAGTAACCTGGCTTCTGGGTGTTTCCCATGCCTAAACCCAGCACCCGCATGCATCTCCACAAAATGCACCAATTTTTCGAACAGTTAACGGAATTAGAGCCCCCAAAATCGGAGGTGTTGGGCGCATGGGGGCCATATGGCCACGTCCCAGCTCAACATTAGGCACCCATTTCCACCGTTCAATGTGTATGTGACAAGTGGCTAGGCACATGGTTAACCGTTTGAACCAAAACAAAAACCCGCGCGCATGGTGGCAGGTCATATGGATTACACATAGAACCGGGGGCTGCATTTGAAATACCTCCCGCGCTTGCCCACCGTATGGTGAATGGTCACATGGCGTAACACCAAAAGACCACGGGCCATATTTAAAACACTCCTGCGCACCATTAAACGGAGAGCATGGTCATATATAATGGCATAGAACCAGGGGTTTAAACCAAAACTCCGTGCGCAAATGACCGTCGGTCATATGTGGTGCAATACAACCATGGCTCTATTACATAAACCATATGCGCTTGCGCTCTATATAAAAAAGTGGTGGTCATATAAAGAAAAGCATGTGACCGGGGCTGGGGCTAAGCCCCAGCCCGGACACACCCCACAACATATTTCAATGCATTTCAAATATAAATAAACCCATTGTATAAACAAGCACCATCGTGTGGGCTAGTGGTAGCCCACACACTACCAAAGCGCGAGCCATAGGGGAGGTCCAGGGTTCAACCCCCACGGACTCCAAATTTTTTTAAATAACAAGCCATTAGCCAATAAAGGGGTGCCACGTGGCAGCCCATGACTGGGCCACATGGCACCATAACACTTGCCAAGAAATTGCCAGGTGTCATCAACTGATTCGACCACTGTCAGCCAATCAAAAATTGCCACGTCACTTCTACCACATCATCATGTACGGTCAAGCCACGTCACCTCTGCCACGTCAGCCTGTACGGACTGTACGGACTGCATAGTCNCAACATCTTTTTTTTTTTGCCTGTATGGCGATTCAAACAGATCGTGATATCTCTCGCTCCCAATGTCCGTTTGAGATTAAATGAGTTGCGTTGGGTTCATGATGAGGAGGGCTATGCTCTTGTTTGTTTTGAGGCAATTCCGAGAACGTTGATTTTTGAGCTAAAATTTGACCCCTAGTCCAGATTTTGATCACACCTTCCCACTGAAAGGCTTTTAGACCCACAAAAGCTTATGATTATCTATCTGAGCTTCAATACTCTTCTGCTTTCAAGTTCTATCAAATGATTCTACTTGAAAAGTCTTTCCGACAATCACCTGGATACTTTGACATGCCTTGCACTGCAACTGACTATGTCCCTCAACAACTATTCTCTGGCTGCTGCTGACTCACTGTTCTCTCTGTTCTTGGAAGACTGCCAACCTTCCCACTGAGAATCAAGTCCCTCTTGTGAACTCTTTGGCATCAACACAATCCGCTCTCCAATGGCTACAAAAACTTTCCTGCGATATCTTGTCACAAGCCAAGAAAACCATCAATCTTGAATTTTTTTTTATACAAGACTGCAAATGATGCCAGCAAAGTCTTTTTTCTCTTCAATCAAACTGTTGCATCTTGTACTTCATCAAAGCACATGGCATTTTCCTGCAACTTGGTGTACACAAAATCAACTTACAAGTCAACAAACACCATCGACTAAACACAAGTCGAAAAACATGATTGACACAACATAGTCGTCAAGATAACATCGACACAAGTCGAGACTCATTTGAAACTTATCAACCTTCCCAAAATGACAAGTCGACATACATGATACAATCATGAGTCATTCATGATGAACTATCACCAAGTTCATTGTTTACGCACTCACAAAAACAAATGCATGTGCATGACTCTTCAACTCTCCTTCCAGTACAAACGTAAGTACATAAACCCAAAAAAATGTGGGTACATAAGAGCTGAATATGAAAAAGATACATGTCTGTAACAAATGAGCATCATACCCCTCTTTTACATCCTCCTGACGAAGTTTTATAACACAAGAATGCATTCAAAAGAAATGCATTCGCATGCAAACTTGCATCTTACAAGTTATGATAAACTGCTGCAACTTGTCAAACTTCAACAAAAATGAATAGATAAGGCTGAATTGTGCATCTACAAAAGAAAAAATGCAAGCCTTACTTACTCAAGAAATCTAACCATTTCTTACCAAGCCAACTCAATGGTGAATTTTTCTGCTGAAAATCGTCTTCTTGTGAATCATCCTAACTCACATCGATGATGGAATCTCCTCTTCCATTCTTGCCAATCTTTTTATCCAACTGCTTCTTGTGCTGTGGATGAGTGGTTGTATGCAATGTCCAACATTGGTCAATGAGATGACCCCTCTTCTGGCAATGAGTGCAAATCTTTTGCATGCTCTTTTCAAGTTGACTTTGCTTGGAAAGTTTCCTGAAAGTGGTCAATCTTTTCCAACATTTTGAAACATGATGGTTATATAAACCACAATATGTACATGGACTTTTTCTTCCATTTTTACATGCAAATTTATCATGCTTAACATAATCAAAAGCAACTGAATGATAAGCAGAATTATACCTTGAACATTCACCTTTATCGCCTCTTTGAGGAGGTGAATTTGAAGAGTTACAAGCTCTCTTTTGAAGACCAACAAATCTGTTCTTGTCCTCATAGTTGTCACAACACTTTTGTTTCACACATTTTCATTCATCTTGAACACAAGCGTTGCATGTTGGAGGGATTGAACTTTCAACAAAAGTTCTTGAACTTTCACCTTTACAGCCTTCTTGAGGAGGTGAACTTGAAACAAAATTTGTTCTTGGAACTTTTTCCTTTGTCTCCTCAACTTTGGAATTTGCTCCATCTCTTTGTTCATATCCAAGACCACAATACTTAGGTCTCTCTTCAACAACAATAGGCTCAACAATGCCTTGTGCATGCTTGCCTAACCCTTTACCTTCATAGCCCATTTTTAACAATAACTTGGACCCTATTCCTCTTGTGTGATTTTCAAAAACACCAAAGCATTCTTCTTGAGAGGAATTTGAAGATAAAATAACATTACATACCTCATGTTCATGCATGTACTTGGTAAAGGTTTCCTTTGCCTCATGGAGTTGAGTCTCCATCTCCTGCAACTTTTCAAGAAGTTGGTCTTTCTCCTCCTTCATGGTCATCAACTGCTCTTGAAGGAAAATGCTCCCTTCTCTATCTTCCTACAAATCTTGTACCATATCTTTCATGGTTAGTAGCTCCTTCAACATCTCTTTGTCAAGAAACTTGGATAATGAATATGCATGGAAACTATCAATGTTTGAAGCTTCCTCCATCCTTGCAAGATATCAAACTTCAACACAAAACTTGCACAAATACCAACAACTAAAACTCAAGCTATCAATGGCAAATACATGAGAAAAACAAACTATGCTTTGATACCATCTGATCTGAAAATAGAAGGCTGACTTTTTATTCTATGCAAGCACCCTCTACTTCAATAAAATAAACTTTACAGGACCTTGCTCAACGTGTTAAAATATGCAAGATAGATTATGTGTCTAGTTTATGCTTCTTCTTTTGAAATGTTCATGTGTGAGGAAATGTTCTTTTAAATGGTTAAATATGTGCTTTAATCAAATACACAGCAACATAACTTGCAACAAATAAGCCATCAAACTCACAACAATAACAAGATGATAAAGGAGTTCACCCCTCTCTGGGCTACATCTCCTTGAGCCTCCTTCAATGGACTAGGCTCTTTGGGATTAGTTTGTCAAATGTTCTTTTACAAGATGCTGCTCAACTCCAATGGATTTAAATACTGTACCATTGGGTTTAGAATACATAAAAACCCCAAAAATAACTAATAGAACTCTAAAAATGGATCTTGGCTCATCCAGTCATGACCTTTTCTACATGTGGCCTTTAAGCTTCCCTGAGCTTCTCTGTGGAAAAAACACCTATAAAAGTCCTCCAATGGATCTGAAACCTATCCCAATGTGTTCAGAGCATAACAATTAGTCAAAAATGACTATTCAGTCATAGAAAATAGACTAAGGCTCATCTGAGCATGGCCTCAAACAATGAGGGATTCAAGCTCCCTGGAGCTTCCTCAAACTTAAATGGTTAAAAACCTGCAAAAGAAGTCTTCAAATGGCTATGAAAGCAGTGCCAATGGATTAAGAACATCACCCCTAGCTGGGCTTTTTCGGCACCTCATTTGGCCAAAAGATGAAGAAGTTAGGCCTCCTGCCATTTTCCTCCTTCAAGCTTGCTGTCTCTGGTTCACCATTTCGCACCTGTGTGTGAGTAACCTGGCTTCTGGGCATTTCCCATGCCTAAATCCAGCACCAGTGCGCATATCCATAAAACGTGCCAATTTGTTGAACAGTTAACGGAATTAGAGATCCCAAAATCAGAGGTGTTGGGCGCATGGGGGCCATATGGCCACGTCCTAGCTCAAAATTAGGCACCCGTTGCCACCGTTCAATGTGTATGTGACAAGTGGCTAGGCACGTGGTTAACCATTTGAACCAAAACTAAAACCCGTGCGCATGGTGGCAGGGCATATGGATTACACATAGAACTGGGGGCTCCATTTGAAATACCTCCCGCGCATGCCCACCGTATGGTGAATGGTCACATGGCGTAACACCAAAATACCACGGGCCATATTTAAAACACCCTCGCGTGCCATTAAACGAAGAGCATGGTCATATATAATGGCATAGAACCAGGGGTTTAAACCAAAACTTCGCGTGGAAATGACCGTCAGTCATATGTGGTGCAATACAATTGTGGCTCTGTTACATAAACCATATGCGCGCGTGCTCCGTATACAAAAGTGGTGGTCATATAAAGAAAAGCATGCGACCGGGGTTGGGGCTAAGCCCCAGCCTGGACGCACCCCACAACATATTTCAATGCATTTCAAATATAAGTAAACCCATTGTATAAACAAGCACCACCGTGTGGGCTACTGGTAGCCCACACACTACCAAAGCGCGAGCCATAGGGGAGGTCCGGGGTTCGACCCCCATGGACTCCAAAAAACTTTAAATAACAAGCCATTAGCCAATAAAGGGGTGCCACGTGGCAGCCCATGACTGGGCCATGTGGAACCATAACACTTGCCAAGAAATTGCCACGTGTCATCAACTGATTCGACCACTGTCAGCCAATAAAAAATTTCCACGTCACTTCTACCACATCAGCATGTACGGTCAAGCCACGTCAGCCTATACGGACTGTACGGACTGCACAGTCAGCATCTTTTTTTTTTTTTGCCTGTTTGGCGATTCGAGAAGATCGCGATATCTCTCGCTCTCGATGTCCGTTTGAGACGAAATGAGTTGCATTGGGTTCATGATGAGGAGGGCTACGTTCTCGTTCATTTTGAGGAAATTCCGAGAATGTTGATTTTTGAGCTAAAATTTGACCTCTGGTCCAGATTCTGATCAATAAGGGTAACCATGGCCTTACAGTCCAACATATTGAACCTCTTCAAGATTTCCATGACATACTTTCCTTGATTTAGGAAAATCCCATATGATCTCTACCAAACTTCTAGTTCGAAGAACTAATCCATCATTCCTAAATATTTCCTCTCGAATTTTGTAACCAATTTTCACTTACATTCAGTGATGAGATTTTCTGCACCTATTAGAAACATGTCATCTACATACATTAGTAGAATCATTGGTTCACCATACTCAACCTTAAAGGAAATGTTAGGATCTGCATTGCTCTTGGTAAAACCCAAGCTCATCAGAAAATTGTCAATCCTACCATACCATGCTTTGGGCACCTGCTTCAATACATATAAAGCCTTCTTTAATATGCACACATGAGTCTCCCTGTTATGGGCCTCAAATCCAAGTGGTTTCTCCACATAAAATTCCTATTTATTTCACCATTCAAGAAGGTTGTCTTTACATCCATGTGGTGCACCTTCCATTTCATCATAGAGGCCATTGAAAGTATAGTCATGATCGAGGTATATCTTGTTATGCGAGAAAATGTTTCTTCATAGTCAATCCCTTCCTTTTGAGAGAAACCTCGAGCCACAAATATTTCCTTATATTTTTCAATACTGCCTGTTATCGCTCAGATTGTAGTTTACGTCAAGTAGCTGAAAGATAAGGGTCAAACTAGTGAAACAGGGACCTACCCCACCCAATGTCACCACAATGGGGAGGTCCTTTCTATTTAGGGTGGCTAAGCCCAAGGGAGACGTCCCTGGAAATCTGGGGTTTGAAAGGGAAAGGCTCAAAGGATTAAGGAAAGTTTCCCCTCCATAGATTACCACCCAGAGGATAGTCAAATGAAGAATAACCACATGGAAGGCACCTACTTTGCGAGACAAGACAACAATGAAACTAGTACATGCAACAGTGGTTAGTGCTTCATTAATCAATGACTATCAAAATTTAATGTACATGAGCATATACAACAGTAATTATTGACGAAGTCAATGATTGCAATAATGATAATGGCATATAATGTTACTTTGTCAATAAACATTAGAATATTATAGCATCAAATGAAAATAATCAATCCTTGAATTAAATCAATGCATTAAATGTCATTAATTGCTCATATACAAGAAGTTTCTATGTCAATATCCTAGAGGTGACGTCATCTTCTTCTAGGGTTAGTGTAATAGACAAAGAAAGCCAACGTTTTGCAAATTAGACAATGAAAATTACCAATATATCAATGTCTATCACTAGATGACCAAGCCACAATATTTTCTATCAACAAAAGCTTAATAAAGGCATGATATCATCATTTACTGCTAGGTTAGAAGACGTTAGGGTTAGTTAGGGTTTCAAATTTGAGAGTTTTTGAAAGATTGTTTTTGCACAACAAGCTCAACATTGGAGAGAAAACCAGTGCCTTAGGGTAAAATGGGGTCAAAAGTAAGGGCAAAGTCTCAGGAGGATCAAAATTTAAAAGCTAGAGGGTTAGGTTCTATGGTGCTGCAATGGCAAGGCCCTAGAATCAAAACCCTAAGGGAAGGAGGCTCATTCCAGTGTTTCTTAAGCAAGGCCTCATGCTCCTTCCTCTTTCTTTAAATACTCTTGGCAAAACAGTTAGCTTTAAAGTACAAGTCTAAGGGAGAAAAGTGTTGCAAGAGCAAGGATCTTCAAACCCTAAAAGTCAAAACCCTAGGTGTAGAGTCAACTAGGCCTAGGACTTCACCTTTCTTCAACCTATACTTAAATGCTAACTCAGAAAAAGGATGACAAGTGTAGCAACAACTAGGCTATATCTTCATTAATCAATGGCTAAAACAAGTTTCTCAATCATGGGGACATGTAGCAAGGACCTACTTGTGTGCTTGCTACCTAGGGTTTCAAGCTTAAGCAATATAATAGCAATGTAATAACAAATTTAAGAGATTAAACCTACAACCATTCATTTAAGAAGTTTTGCATGAGAAATTCACTTACAAATCATGAAGAATGCTCATCAAACCCTAGTTGTAAACCTTCCAATGAGAGAAACACCATAAAATGCCAAAAAGAGTCCTCCAACAAGAGTTGTGCCTTACTTACAAGAGAAAAATACCAAGACAAAAGACTAAAAGTAGATCTCTCACAAGAGAGTGAGTTAAGTTATGTTTAAAATGAGGCCCAACGTCCTCTATTTATATCAATCTATGACCTTTAATTTTAAAAATAGGTCATTAAAATAGCCGACAAGGATGACCTTTAAAATTTACACTGTTTTTACATTAATTTCTAGAAAACTGTCATAATGTGAGCAAAAGGAGGGATGTCTAGCCCCTTGAGGGAGACGTTGGCCCTTTTTCGGCAAGCACAGCATCCAGAAAACCAAACGTTGGCCCTTTTAGGGATCCTCCAAGCTGCCACACATGCCAAATGACCTCATCACCCTGCCACATGCTTCAGACAATGTCCAGCTCCCTCAGGTGACGTTCTATCCATAAAAATAAAACGTCCCATCTGCAGTGGGTGATTCCCCCTAGGCCGGGCTCCGTCAAAGTGTCCTGGGTGGAACGTCCTTCTTTCTTCTTGTGTAATGGCCCATCATAATGTTGTCCTGTCTCTGCCATCCCAACAACCATTTGATGGGCTCTTCAGCCCCATGGAGGTCTGATCTAATCATATCCCCATGTGTACCGGTCAACTGGTACCTGTCCGTCGGGTATGGTCCTGCACATCAAAAACTACACCCTCCATGGGCTCATCGATCCTCGGGATCATAGCAATGTCAAGCATGTTTCATCCTTAAATTTATCAAATACATGCATGAAATCCCTAGCATATCATATAATAGTTCAAAGACATTACACCGATCTACTATGAAAAGATGAAGAAATAGACAGAATAACCTATTGGGCCAGTACCCACAGGAAGAGGAAAGTTTCCACAGAAGATCATTCAAGCCTTGTTCATGAAGTGATATGGTCTAGGGATGTCTAGTCATAGTAAGACCAGGGGTAGGTGTTGTCCGTGGGTGCCTTTGTAGGAGGCGAGTTGTACCTGTCATGGATGCACTTTTTCCAAGCCCTTTTATTGCCTTTATTCTTTATTTATCACTTTTCTTTATTTTTTACTTCAAGGTCTGACCAGAGGACACTGCCTTGGCGTGGTGACCAGAGCTGATAGTGTTACCCACTAGTATCTTCGCAGAAATGATAAGGCTGGCTCGTGATGAGACCCCCTTTCCCTTGGCCATGCAACCAAAGGTCATTTCCCTGGCGTGGTGACCAGATAATGGCAATGTCATACCGCTAGATACCTATGAACATAATGGGCCAGCTCGTGATGAGACCTCCCATCCTCTTGGTTAGGTCTTTTTTTTTGTTATTTTTCTTAGGGTCCCTTTTGTTTCTTATCAAGAGGCCTTTTATTGCCTTCTCGGGGGTCCCTGGGCAAAGCATCTCTGGGTTTCATTTCCTATGGATTTTATCTTTTACAAGCTACCTTTACCCCCTGGGCCTTTAGCCCCTTCTTCCCACAGGACAAAGTATAACCCTCAAGGTCATCCTAATGGCCAGACTAGGGGAATGGGATGGATGTAGGGGATTCAATATGTAAAGTGATAGAATGGTGGGAGTGGACAATGGCTCTGCAAATCCCCCCTAGTGGCTAACCAAAACCCATAAATACAAGCCTTCTAGGGAACCCCGTTAATCCCCCCAACAATGGTCAAGTGGATTAGTGTAAGATCCAAGCAGTTATCAGAAATGTAAGGAATCTTATGCATATATAAGAAAGTTATAACGATGAAACATGATACATACCATGATACCTTGGACCAATTACCTCATGTAGAAAGAGTCTTCTCTGATGTAGGTCCAAGCCGATGGTGATGGAAGCTGTTGCTGCTAACAGGACAAGTTTGGCAAAGAAGAAGAAGGATGGGTCCTCCAGGGCCATGCTCAGGTCAATCCTGCTCTCGGTACTCCATGTCTAGGACCTGTGGGCCTCGAGACATGATCTCCTAGTTATCTCTAGAAAACAGGGATAACATCTGGATCCAACTCGGGGACATGTGCTCACCATAGAGTGCATGAGAACCTCAGCATCTCTGGCATAAACCTGCAAACCTGATCACACTTGACAAGAAAGCATCAACAACAAAAGGTGGGGTGGTATTGCCACCCCGCAAATATAATACATGTATACATATGAGATAAAACAATCAGGATGCATATAAGGAAACAAACAATAAATGTAGATGGTATAATACATGGAAATGCCTACCTACTCATACTTACCTGTATAGTCATGTCCCACCACCTTGGTGGGGTTTGAGGAGGTGTCTGCTGATGGGTAATGGGTGCCTTCTTCCTTCCAAGGTGGACAAGTAATAAGAGTTATCTACTGATTCCATTCCAACCTTGATGGGTCCGAGCCATGATTGTGTACTTCCCTTTACATTAGTAGTCTCTCCTTTCTGAGTATCCCACATCCACACTAACTCCCCCTCCTTGTACTTTCGGATCTTGTGTTTGTTAGTTCCTTGAACAACCCTTGTGTATTGTACTGAGGGAGGTGGGTGGGCTTCTGGGGCAAAGGCTTCTTGTTGGGACAGATGTATCTGTACATCTTCTTCATTCTTTGGTCTTTTTAGTATCTTCACCATCCCTACCTCTTTGTTCTGAAACAGATCTAAGAGTTGCTGATATTCCTCTTTCTTGGGCCACTCAATCTGGTCAAAGTCTTCTTCCATAGTAAATGGCATGTCTTCCGGAGAATACTCTTGAAGAGTTTGTATCACATCTTTCTGCACTTCATTCACAACAGGAACAACATCTTGTACATGAGTTCCAGTTATTGGCATATTGAGTAATCGTCCAGTTGTTCCATCTTTCAAAGGAAACCGCAGAAAGGTGAGATCCGTCTCGAGGGACCCACCTATCATTGCACCAAACTTCCTAGATAAAAGCATTCCCCACACATCCAGGACATCAACAACTATAATGTCTATGTGAACTGTCTTCTCGGAGAATTCTTTCAGTTGTGCTTCAACGTTTTCAACAACACCATGTGTGGGTATTGCTTTGGATTCAAATCCACACACATTTCTGTAAGGCCTGGTTACCTTCAGGCCCATCTGCTGCATGACTTTAAGAGACATCATGTTTTCACCAGCACCTATATCCAGCATGCAATTGTTAAGGTATTTGTTGTTCATCATAAGAGTCATGAAGAAAGGTGGATTTTCACCGTACTGGATCCTGAAATGGTCAGCTTGTAGCATAATTGGGGGGTCCATAGGCTCAGTCGTTCCCAGAAAGAAGTTATTGAAACATTCTTTAATAGAAGGGATCTTAATTGCTTCTTTTAGAGGAACATTTACATGCATTTTTGACAAAGCTCCTTCGAAATCAAAATCAAGGGTAATCTTATCAGCTTTGGGTGCCTTGGGAGGAAGAACCTTAGGAGATTTTGACTGGTCATCTGCGAGCTGCTTCAGGTTATTTCTCCGGTACACTTGGACTTCTTGCTTCTTAAGCTTTTCTTGTGATTCCTGGTCCAAGTTGTTGATTATTGCTAGTCTTGCTACTCTGGCTACTTCCTTTAGGGCTTGTTGATGTTCTACATCAGTTATATTGATTTAAGGAAAACTTGAAAAGCAGTCAAAGTTTTTGACTTGTTGCTGGCTGGCGTTATAAGGACATTCGTTCTCCCAATGTGCTTCACTGTACTACAGACACCAGGGATTTTCATCAACAACATTTGCAAAGGCCAGAGTATTCAGAACTTCATTTTCATTCTTTGGCTTGTAGGTTTGGTTCCCTTTCTGGAATGGCCCTTTGAATGGAGGTCTTGGTGCCTGGATCTGTGACTTTTCAAGTCTCACGATCATGTTCATCATTTCTTCTTGATTCTTCATGATGCTATCCATTGAAGCTTGTAATTTGCTGATACTGGTGCAGAGATCTGAAGTAGGCTCAACATTGTGTACCACTTTCTGCTTGGTGTCTATTTTCCCCCTAAGGTTTGCAAAGGGCTCAATCTTGGATGAAAGGATATTTCCTTCAATCTTGGTTGCAAGCTCTTAGGCTTCTTGAATGGATTGAGGATCTTTGTCTCTAAGGAGATACCCTAATTGGCCATTGAAAGATCTAGTGTAAATGTGAACAAGGTAATCATCTTTTGGATGGTGGCTTGGGGGAATTCGTTGGAGTAAAGCTTCGAACCTGGTATGAAACTCCCGAATGGATTCATTTTCACGTCTGGCAAGGCCATTTAGTCGGGTAAGAAACATGTTCAAATCTTCTTTGATAATCCATCTTCTAAGGAAGATTTCCTTAATTCTATCCATGGTCTTAATGCTTCCATTAGGCAGGCCAAGATACCAACGTCTTGCAGCATCATAAAGGGTAGCAGAGAATGGCTTCATGACCAAGTCCTCATCATCATCACTAATGGGGTGAAGCTGAAAAAATGCCTAGAAGTTACTCATATGCTCTTCGGCACTAGTAGCATCAGTGCCGGTAAACTTAGGCAACCACTTCTCATATTTAGGTGGCATTTGCCTAGGGTAGCCAGGTATGGCTGACATGTCTAATGGCTTGAACAAGGTAGATGACCATTGTCTCTAATTGTTGACTGGGTTTGTAGTACTAGTCTGAGAAGTAGACATGTTTAAAGGAAGTCTCTTTCCAAAAAGTGACTTAACAACAGGTGAATTAGCAGGAGGCTTCCTTCTGAAAGCTAGAGGAGGGTTATTGAACCTCCTTTTGGTTTGTGGAGTCCCCAGATAGTTTTCCTGAAACTACCAAAGAATAGGGGGAAAAAGTCTTAGTGGAGTCGCCAGGTAAGCTTGTAAGAGAAAGGTTTTTGAGGCAAGACTTACCAAAGGATATGTCATTGAGGAAGGATGACTCAGTGTTCCCTAGCAATGGCGCCAAAATGTTATCGCTCAGTTTGTAGTTTAGGTAAAGTAGCTGAAAGATAAGAGTCAAACTGGAGAAACAGGGACCTACCCCACCCAATGTCACCACAATGGGGAGGTCCTTTCTATTTACGGTGGCTAAGCCCAAGGGAGACGTCCCTGGCAATATGGGGTTTGAAAGGGAAAGGTTCAAAGGATTAAGGAAAGTTTCCCCTCCACAGATTACCGCCCAAAGGATAGTCAAATGAAGAATAACCACAGGGAAGGCACCTATTTTGCGAGACAAGACAACAATGAAACTAGTACATGCAACAGTGGTTAGTGATTCATTAATCAATGACTATCAAAATTTAATGTACATGAGCATATACAGCAGTAATTATTGACGAAGTCAATGATTGCAATAATGACAATGGCATATAATGTTACTTTGTCAATAAACACTGGAATAATATAGCATCAAATGAAAATAATCAATCCTTGAATTAAATCAATGCATTAAATGTCATTAATTGCTCATATACAAGAAGTTGTTGCATCAATATCCTAGAGGTGACGTCATCTTCTTCTAGGGTTAGTGTAATAGACAAAGAAAGCCAACATTTTGCAAATTAGCCAATGAAAATTACCAATATATCAATGTCTATCACTGGATGACCAAGCCACAGTATTTTATATCAACAAAAGCTTAATAAAGGCATGACATCATCATTTATTGCTAGGTTAGAAGACATTAGGGTTAGTTAGGGTTTCAAATTTGAGAGTTTTTGAAAGATTGTTTTTGCACAACAATCTCAACGTTGGAGAGAAAACCAGTGCCTTAGGGTAAAATGGGGTCAAAATTAAGGGCAAAGTCTCAGGAGGATCAAAATTTAAAGACTAGAGGGTTAGGTTCTATGGTGCTGCAATGGCAAGGCCCTAGAATCAAAACCCTAAGGGAAGGAGGCTCATTCCGGTGTTGCTTAAGCAAGGCCTCATGCTCCTTCCTCTTTCTTTAAATACTCTTGGCAAAATGGCTAGCTTTAAAGTACAAGTCTAAGGGAGAAAAGTGTTGCAAGAGTAAGGCTCTTCAAACCCTAAAAGTCAAAACCCTAGGTGTAGAGTCAACTAGGCCTAGGACGTCACCTTTCTTCAACCTATACTTAAATGTTAACTCAGAAAAAGGATGACAAGTGTAGCAACGGCTAGGCTATATCTTCCTTAATCAATCGCTAAAACAAGTTTCTCAATCATGGGGACATGTAGCAAGGACCTACTTGTGTGCTTGCTACCTAGGGTTTCAAGATTAAGCAATATAATAGCAATGTAATAACAAATGTAAGAGATTAAACCTACAACCTTTCATTTAAGAAGTTTTGCATGAGAAATTCACTTACAAATCATGAAGAATGCTCATCAAACCCTAGTTGTAAATCTTCCAATGAGAGAAACACCATAAAATGCCAAAAAGAGTCCTCCAACAAGAATTGCGCCTCACTTCCAAGAGCAAAATACCAAGACAAAAGAATAAAAGTAGATCTCTCACAAGAGAGTGAGTTATGTTATGTTTAAAATGAGGCCCAACATCCTCTATTTATATCAATCTATGACCTTTAATTTTAAAAATAGGTCATTAAAACAACCGACAAGGCTGACCTTTAAAATTTACACTGTTTTTACATTAATTTCTAGAAAACTGTCATAATGTGAGCAAAAGGAGGGATGTATAGCCCCTTGAGGGAGACGTTGGCCCTTTTTGGGCAAGCACAGCATCCAGAAAACCAAACGTTGGTTCTTTTAGGGATCCTCCAAGATGCCACACATGCCAAATGACCTCAGCACCCTGCCACACGCTCCAGACAACATCCATCTCCCTCAGGTGACGTCTTGTCCATAAAAAGAAAACGTCCCATCCGCAGTGGGTGATTCCCCCTAGGTCGGGCTTCGTCAAAGTGTCCTGGGTGGAACGTCCTTCTTTCTTCTCGTGCAATGGCCCATCATAACGTTGTCCTATCTTTGCCATCCCAACAACCATCTGATGGGCTCTTCAGCCCCATGGAGGTCCGAGCTAATCATATCCCCTTGTGTACCAGTCCACTGGTACCTGTCCATCGGGTATGGTCCTGCACATCAAAAACTACGCCCTCCATGGGCTCATCAGTCCTCGGGATCATAGAAATGTCAATCATGTTTCATCCTTAAATTTATCAAATACATGCATGAAATCCCTAGCATATCATCTAATAGCTCAAAGACATTACACTGATCTACTATGCAAAGCTTAAGAAATAGACAGAATAACCTATTGGGCCAGTACCCAGAGGAAGAGGAAATTTTCCACAGAAGATCATTCAAGCCATGTTCATGAAGTGATATGGTCTAGGGATGTCCAGTCATAGTAAGACTAGGGGTAGGTGTTGTCCATGGGTGCCTTTGTAGGAGGCGAGTTGTACCCGTCATGGATGCACTTTTTCCAAGCCCTTTTATTGTCTTTATTCTTTATTTATCGCTTTCTTTCTTTTTTACTTCAAGATCTGACTAGAAGACACTGCCTTGGCATGGTGACCAGAGCTGATAGTGTTACCCACTGGTATTTTCGCAGAAATGATAAGGCTGGCTCGTGATGATACCCCCTTTCCCTTGGCCATGCAACCAAAGGTCATTGCCCTGACGTGGTGACCAGATAATGGCAATGTCATACCGCTAGATACCTATGAACATAATGGGCTGGCTCGTGATGAGACCTCCCATCCTCTTGGTCAGGTCTTGTTTTTTGTTATTTTTCTTAGGGTCCCTTTTGTTTCTTATCAAGAGGCCTTTTATTTCCTTCTCGGGGATCCTTGGGCGAAGCATCTCTGGGTTTCATTTCCTATGGATTTTATCTTTTACCAGCTACTTTTACCCCCTGGGCCTTTAGCCCCTTCTTCCCACAGGACAAAGTTTAACCCTCAAGGTCATCCTAATGGCCATACTAGGGGAATGGGATGGATGTAGGGGAGTCAAGATGTAAAGTGATAGAATGGTGGGATTGGACAATGGCTCTGCAAATCCCCCCTGGTGACTAACCAAAACCCATAAGTACAAGCCTTCTAGGGCACCCCGTTAATCTCGCCAACAATGGTCAAGTGGATTAGTGTAAGATCCAAGCAGTTATCAGAAATATAAGGAATCTGATGCATATACAAGAAAGTTATAACGACGAAACATGATACATACCATGATACCTTGGACCAATTACCTCATGGAGCAAGAGTCTTCTCTGATGCAGGTTCAAGCCGATGGTGATGGAAGCTGCTGCTGCTAACAGGACAAGTCTGGCGAAGAAGAAGAAGGATGGGTCCTCCAGGGCCATGCTCAGGTCAATCCTGCTCTCGGTACTCCATGTCTAGGACCTGTGGGCCTCGAGACATGATCTCCTAGTTATCCCTAGAAAACGGGGATAAAACTACCATCAACTATGTGTTTCATCTTGTAGATCCATTTTGAACTCACCACATAATTTTTCTTTGGTCCGGGAACCAAATCCTAGACATCATTATGCATAATGGATTGGTATTCCTCTTCCATGGCATCATTCAATACTTGATTTTCTGCACCCTCTTCATAACTTCAAGGTTCTGCATCCATTATGTCACACAAGCATGCCACATAGCTGGAATATGGCTTTGACTACTTACTTTTGCTTAAATATTTATATAGGGCACCAATTCTTTATGCATATATGATAAGATCTTGTGCCTAAGCTTGTCTTCTCTTGTGAGAAGGTATCTTGGCTAGTTTATGAGGTTCTACCATGTCGCTTAATGAAAAAACCTATTACAAATGCTAGAGTCACCAGATGGCTACTATTATTGCAGGAATTTGATATCACAATTGTAGATAGACCAGGAAAAGAGAATGTAGTTGCTGATTTCCTTTCTCGGTTGACATCTGATGATGATACTCCAGTAGATGATTCCTTTCCTGATGAATATCTATTTGCAGTTTCTGCCCACTCACCTTGGTATGCAGACATTTCTAACTACTTGGTTGCAGGGAAGCTACCACCACACCTATCCCACCGAGAGAAAAGAAGTATCATTCATCAAAGTGCTCGGTATAGTTGGATAAGTGGGTGTATTTTTCATACAGGAGCTAATCAAGAAATCCTAAGGTGTATTAGAGAAGATGAGGTGTATGATCTACTAAAATCTTGTCATGATGGCCCTTGTGGAGGGCATTTTGCTGCTAAGAGAACAACACACAAAATTCTCAGAATGGGGTACTATTGGCCCTCACTCTTCAAAGATACAAAGAAATATGTCAGGGCCTGTGATAGATGCCAAAGAGTAGGCCAACCTAATCATAGAGATGAAATGCCATTAAACCCCCAGATAGTACTTGAACCATTTGAAAGATGGGCCTTAGACTTTGTAGGACCCATCAAACCCCCATCCAATAAAAAAGTTTACATAGTGGTCTATACAGACTACATGACTAAATGGGTGGAAGCCAAAGAACTCCACTGAGCAACCGAAGAAGCAGTTATAAATTTCTTATTTAAAGACATCTTCATCAGATTTGGAGTGCCAAGAGAATTAGTTACAGATGGAGGACCTCCTTTCACTTCTCATGGTTTCAAAGCCATCCTTCAAAAATATCATATCCAACATAGAATGACCACAACATACCACCCCCAAGCCAATGGACAAGTGGAAAGCAAAAACAAAGTAATAGTAGCCATTCTCACAAAAACAGTGAAGGAAAATAGAAAGGACTGGTCCTACAGGCTCCCCGAAGCATTATGGGCCTACAGAACTACCTGGAGAAATACTACAGGATTCTCTCCCTATGAATTAGTCTATGGAAAGAGTGTTGTCTTTCCTGTGGAATTTGAGATAAAAACCTTAAGGACTGCTTTAGTTGTCAACCTTGATTTGACAGATGCACAGATAGCCAGGTTGCAACAACTTAATGAATTGGAGGAGAAAAGACTAGATGCCATTCAACAGACAACCATAATTCAACAGCAAAGATCAAAATGGCATGACAAAAATATCAAGAACAAGCAGTTCCAAAAAGGTAATTGGGCCCTATATTATGATTACCGGTTCAAAGAATTTCAAGGGAAACTGCGTACAAGATGGCTTGGACCTTATGAAGTAGACACAGTCTTCCCCAATGGAACAGTAAGGCTCCTCACAATCGATGACTCCAAAACTCCGTTACTTGTAAATGGTCATCGGCTCCGTCTGTACCAGCAACCTATTTCTAAAGAAGATATTAAGGCCACATGCATGGCAGACGCCCACTTCCTTTTCGTAGAGGCAGTTTCTACCCCTAATTGCAATTAATTCTTTTAAGTTAAATTCTTTAGCATTAGATTAGATTAGATTTTATTTACTAATAATCCCTGTCAAAGAATACCATGTTACAATCGATTTTTGCAGATTTCCGATCGAAGCACAGGAAAGGATGATCCTACTTCACAAAGAAACGAGCTTGCCCGATGTTGAAACACCACTGTTCAACACTTTTGACTTTCCCTGTTGCTGAAACACCATTGTCAGCAACTTTTCATCACTCCCCCCGATGCTGAAACACCACTGTTCAACACTTTTGACTTTCCCTGTTGCTGAAACACCATTGTCAACAACTTTTCATCACTCCCCCCGATGCTGAAACACCACTGTTCAACACTTTTGACTTTCTTTGTTGCCAAAACACCATTGTCAGCAATTCGTTTCCTTTTCTTCATTCCTGAAACACTGCTACCACCAACCCCACACCTATCCTCCCATCACTAATCAACAATCTTTTACCATTTCCTCCCATTTCCTTACCATTCTTCATCGACGAAACAACACCGTCCAGCAATTGTTTCGCCTTTTCTTCTCTGTTGCTGAAACACCATAGTTAGCAACTCTTCACCATTTTTCCCGATGCTGAAACACCATTGTTCAATGCTTTTTCTTCTCCTGATTGCCAAAACACTACAGTCCGGAAGTACCTCACCTTCTTCATCGATTAAACAACACCGTCCAGCAATTGTTTCGTTCCTCTATGTTGCTGAGACACCATTGTTCAACAGTTCTTCTCATTTTCTCATCACCGAAACAACACCGTCCAGCAATTGTTTCGTTCTTCTCTGTTGCCGAAACACCAATTTTTCAACATCATCTGTCAGCAATCTTTTACACTCTCATAGTTCGTCCTTCCAGTTAGGAAATCCTTGATACAATTCATATCAAAGTCTCCGCCACGACTGCTGAACAGGCATGATATTTTATTTGTAGAACGAATCGAAAGGTAAGGTGAGGTATGTAAATTTTATGTAATTTAGTTAGGCTATAGTTAATGAGAAGATTCTAAAACCATTATGACCACTCAAGTGCAATCATTACTAGCTGCACTTGACGAGAGGGGAGTATACGTCAAATCTTCGATACCATCATTTCACACAAATTCACTGCCGCCATTCCTATTTCACCACCCTTTCACGTATTTGACCACATTTTGCATAACGTCGCTCGGAAAACTCACTCTGTACAGAAGCTGATACTCAAACTCTCTGACACTGTATCTTATCAAGTTGGTAGCTATGGGAGGCTCTGTCATACAGAACGAGCCCGCCACCACAGCGTTGTTAGAACATTATCCAGTAGCTTATCAAATCTTTCAGTAGGCAGGCTGGCTCAGTTATTTTCAAAGACTCCAGTGGTATAATGAACAACAAGTTCTGCAATTCACCCAAAACCTTCAGGAGGACCATTCTGTCATCCAAGGGGTCCGAATTTCGGTAACAGAAGAGGATATAGCACAGGTCTCAGGCCTCCCTACCGACGACACCCACATGTTTAGCCGTAAACATATCATTCGGAATGCCCAGCAAAATTTATTCTTTCCAGAAGAACGAATTGTACTTAAAGGCAGAGGTGTTCAACTCAGCTCTTTGCCACCCCCATGGCCGGAAGTTGCAAGATTCATCAAACATTACTTAACCTACGAGGGCCGATACCAGGTAGTTTATCAGCACGACTTTCTTCTGTTATCTCATTTAAGGCATAATAGACGGGTCAATATTCCTTATTATTTGTTGGGTTGTCTGAAAAATATGGCGCATTACTGCAGACAGGCTAAAGATCCCACCCTTTCACTCACCCATCACCGTCTTGTCCAATTGCTCATCCAAAGGGGTTTTTCTCAACAAAACCCTCCACTAAATAACCCGCCCATAAACCCCCAAGCAGCTGCCGAAATTCCTGAAAATCTCCAGGAGCAGCAACCGCAAAACCCCCCAGACTCCCCAGAAGTACCCAATATCCCACCCACAGAACCAACCAGACTAACCAATCCCCCTACCATACCAAGCCTGTCTCATACCTTACCAGAATCATCCACTCCCACCCTTCATATTCTTAGTGATGATTCTGAGCCGGACATTTCCCTCTGCCCCATCATTGAGGAAAGACCCTCATGAAAACGAAAGCAAATTCCCCTCTTTCCGTCCTTCTTACGAAAAAAGAGAACCAGGGCCTCAAAAAGGCTACCCATTATTTCCACTACCCTAGATCCCCAAGCCATTCGACTGATACCCCGTACATCTCCAACCTCCCAAATCCCAGGATATTTTCCTATCCCACCCACGGGCACTGAAACACAAGAACCAGATGCCCAGGGTGGTGCACCATCATTTCTTTCAAACCCCGTAGCTGAAACACAAGAACCAGCTACCCATACAGTGGCTGAAACACAAGAACCAACCATAGCTTCCACACAAGAACCAGCTACGGCTGAAACACAAGAACCAGCCGTTGATATTGAAATTGAGATACAGGAATTAGAGGTTCAGGATGCTGCAACACTACTCTCGTTAAATAAAGTAGCTGAAACACAAGAAAAAGCTACCCATTCAGTGGATGAAACACAAGAACCATCCATAGATGCCACACAAGAACCAACTATGGCTGAAACACAAGAACCAACTACTGATATTGAAATTGAGATACAGGAATCAGAGGTCCAGGGTGCTGCAACATTACTTTCCTTACATAAAGAAGATGAAACACAAGAAT
>JASDQU010737248.1:64965-88463 GCA_032191745.1 Picea mariana | reverse complement strand
ATTTTGACATAACAATCTCACTTGAGAATTACATATACATGGCTGAGATTTTCGCCCCTCTTGGGAAAATCGCATCTCTCTCTTGTGCAACTTTTGGATACTTAATACTTGTCTTATGGAGCTAAAGTGTTGCGCTATCTCTTGGAAGCTTGTCTATTGCTATGTGATGGAATGTTCTTGGTAGATAAGGGTTTATCTTGCATATCTCTTGGAATTGGTAAGGAATTTTTGCATGTTGTTGATGTGTCTTTCTTGTTTCATGGTTGTTCTTGTCTAAACCCTTGGAGGAGTATAAGGACATACACCCTCCACCAAGATTCATCATAATTGTTATTGGACAAGCTATTGCAAAAAGTTGTTAGTAGTAAAAGGGATTACACCCTCCTAGATTTACCTTGTTGGATTTGCTTGCTCTAGATAGTAAAAGGGCTTACACCCCTAGAGAATTAGTAGATCTAACCTTACACAAGAAGACTCCATAACCCATTGACAAGGCACTTATCTAAATTTGCATTGATATACGTGAAATTGAGAGATATTGTGTTTGTTCAAGTTGGAATATTTTTCGAGTGTTATAAGCTCGTTTATGCCCTAAGTGTGTCTACTTTGGCCAAGGAATTCTCTTGTTGCAATTAACTTAATGCTACAGCCATTGGGGGCTGCAGCAAAACTCACTTTTGTTTATCTATTGTTCATTTTTCCACCGCTGAAATTTACTTGTGAACCTAGATAATTGTTCTACTGCTCATTGGCTATCTTTTTATGGTTTACTTGTTGATTTCTGTAGTTGGAATTTGTTGTTGTATTTGTTTGCTACAGCCACTTCGCTGTAATAATAACGTGTTGATAACACCTGACAAACAGCTCTAAATGCCATTAAAGTCTTGCTCTTCTCAATGGAAGTTAAACTAAACATCGCTAGCTTAGTTTCTGATATATTTTGCTTGACTTTTGGCAACATATTTTGCAGCCATTTGCCAATTTACTTTGCTGATATAAATCTGATATACTGCTACAATTTAAGACAGCAAGCTTTCCTTGCTTGTCCCTTTGATATAGGCTTGGTTTTACAATCATTTGTCTTGTTTCGAGAAGGTTTAACGTTGTCTTGCAGGTACACAACACTTTGGCAACCTCTCTTCACCAACAAGACTTTTGCAAGCCTATTTCCATTACCAAACCTGACCTATAGGGGTTTCATTTGGTCATTCTACCACCTTCCATCTTAATCCCCCTAGGGTCACCGAGATTCCCCCCTTGTGGTGACTTATCAACACTAAAGCAAGGAGAGTATCTATCTAAGGTGACAGTGGATATCTACTCCCATAGTTGTCTCACTCTTTAGGATTGGGTCGGGCTTTGCCCAACCTACAATCTGTGTGATAACACATAAAAGAAAACTAGTGAGTCTATCAAAAGACTTCGCTGCGATAATGGAAGAGAGTATTCCTCCAAGTATTTTTTTGCATCGAACATGGCATTACGCTAGAGTTTATGTTCCTCGCACTCCACAACAAAATGGAGTTGTTGAAAGGAAGAACAGGAGTTTGGCAAAGCGCACTCGATGTATGCCTCAGAGTGCAAGCTTGCGCAACTCCTTACGTGTACGAACAATGTTGACCACTAGTTATATTCAAGGCAGACTGCCACTTCAACCTTAAGGATAAGAACACCTTGAGAGTATTGGTATTGATCAAAACCAAATGTTGGGCATATAAGGGTTTTCGGATGCCCCTTTATGCTCATGTTCCAAATGACTATAAAGGGAAGCTTGATCCAAGAAGCAGCACATGCATCATGATTGGTTATGAAGGATTGCCACCTCAACCTTAAATATAAGAACAGCTTGGAAATACTGGTATGAATCAAAACCAAATGTTGGGCATTTAAGGGTTTTCCGATGTCCAGCTTATGCCCATCTTCCAAATGACTATAAAAGGAAGTTTGATCCAAAAAGCAGAAAATGCATCATGATTGGTTATGAAGGAGATTCCGGTATTTACCATTTTATAACCCGGCAAAGCATGGGGCAATTTGGTCAAGAGATGCTATGTTTTATGAGATTGTAATTTGTTAAATAAAGTGGGAGATCCAAAGGATGTTTTGGGTAAAAACTTGAGAAACTTCTTGCATGACTACGAGGAAATAGTTGAACATGTTGAAGCTCCTACAGCTTCACAGCTATTGCATAATTTTGAGCTTGTTACTTTGGATGTTGAAAATGGAGGAGCAATTCCAGTGCTCAGAAGATCAACAAGGCAAAGAAAACCGCACATAAGATTGTACTTTTGCAGGTAATGCAAAGAAGATGACCCTGAAACTTTTAAAGCAGCTCTTGATGGAGAGAAGGTTGGTAAGTTGCAGACAAAGAGTTTTAGTCTGTCATGAAAAATAAGAGTTGGAAGCTTGTTGACTTACCTGCAGGCTGCAGAGAGAGGCAATTGACTGTAAATCACTACATAAGTTAAAGTAAAAACCAAATGGAACTGTAGACCAGTATAAGGCAAAATCGGTAGCAAAAGGCTGTACGCAGACAGAATGTATAGATTATCAAGAAAACATTTCCTCCAGTTATCTGTATAGCATCTATTAGAGTGCTTTTGGCACTTGCAGCAATGCTGGACTTGCATGTTCATCAACTAAATGTGAACACAGTGTTTCTGAATGAGAAACTGGAAGAGGATGTGTACGTGTATATACAACACCTCGAAGGTTATATCCAAAAAGGCAAGGAGCAAATAATTTGCAAGTTACAATAGGCATTGTATGGATTGAAACAATCTTCCAGAGCATGGTATCAACACCTTAATAGTTGATTGATAAAGGCTTCAAGCATTCAGAAGCATATTTGAATGTCTAGATCAAGTGGGTTGTAAGTCCACTCTCATGTTGGCCCTTTACATGGAGGATGCAATTCTTTTTTACAAGGACTTGTCATTGTTGAACGAGTTCAAGGCAAAGTCGAGTACTAAATTTGGCATGATCTACGTTGAGATCCATTATCAATAGGGTTTCCAAGTGTGTAGGGATAGACAAAGAAGGTTGATTCATTTGAACTAAAGTATATTCATAACATACTTGCTAGATTTAATATGAGTGAATGTAAGTGTTTCCACTCCAATAGAGGTGGGTGTGAAACCTTCTAGAGAAATGTGTCCTCAAAAGAAGTTAAAATATCGAAGTGAAGTGGGTAGTCCGATGTATGCTATGATTTGTACCATCGCAGAAATTACTCATGTTGTTGGACAAGTGAGTCAATTTTCATGTAACCCAAGTATGAAGCAATGGACCTCAATGAAGAGGATTTTCAAATATCTTAAGGGTACATTGGATTTTGGCATCATGTTCAATGGGAGTGCCAAGAATCCATCAGATTTGATGGGCTACAGTGATGCAGATTGGGTTCGTGATGTGGACCAAAGAAAGTCTGCCAAGTCACGGGTTCATGAACTTGCAAGACAGCTAGTATCATGTGCAAGCAAGAAATAACCAACACTTTTTTTGTCTAGTTCTGAGGTGGAGTGTGTTTCAGTATGTTTTGCAGTGAAATAGTTGGTTTCACTGTGTGGAATGTTGGGGGACCTTGGCATACAACAAGAACAGATTCCAGTCTTAATGTGCAACAGTGAATACGTGGATAACTTTTAGTCTACAAGCTAAAGATGATAATATGTTAAAAGTTAATCTGTACACCTCTACAAGCTAAAGATGATAATATGTTAAAAGTTATGTACACCTCTACAAGAGATGCTAAAAAATGGTGATTAGAAACATAAAATTGTTTTGCATAAAAAGACCTGCAATTCAACAACCTGACCTGTGACTACTGTTTATATATAATGTGATATAGATAAGTTTTTTGACATATTAATGACCTGTATTATGAACATGGCCCATTCAAAAGAAATTTGAGAGTTTGCAATATGCTCCCAGGATATTATATACAGAGCAATGTGGGAAACCAGAGAAGCTTTTAATGAATGTAGGTGTAGCAACAAAAAGTTGATTACATCAAGACAAACCAATAGAATTAACCAAAACTAAGCAAAAATAATCAACAGAAATATCATTAAAAAAACAACAGCATTTTGTGATAGTTGCTTATAACAGACAGACCCAAGATATTGTCTCCTGTTAAACAATTTATTGTTTCTAGCGTGGTAGCAAATCCAAGCTACAAACATGGAAATTTGCAGAAATACCTAACACGCTGGTTTTTGAAGCATAATTTCAAATTCTGTTTGCTTATATAATGCCTGCCTTGATGAACAGAGAAGATTTCCAGTTTGCTTCTTATTTCTATAAAATACATTGACCGTAGATACTGAAATCTGCCTTATACTTGATCCAGAGAAAATAGAGAATTATATGACAAAAAGATTTGAGATGAATTGTTATTGAATATGAAAACAAATTACAATGCATTATCCACATTGTTCCTCTATATTTCACTTATGATTCCACACCCATAAAGGGATTGGAAATTTTCTCCACAGCACACCAACTATAGTAGGTAGGAGTTATGAAATTTCTTCAAAGCATATCCTCATCGTCATGATAAATATTTTCTGCCATCTGCCAAATTTGCAAAATGTTATCTTCTGCTACACTAGCAATTACCCAATCATCATTCAGATTCCACGAGAAATCTGATATCTTGCTAGTGTGCCCTCCATGAACGAAAAGCAACTCAGGTGGCCCATCTTCCTCATCTTCTGGTGTTTCACCAATTCTGCAAAACAATGAACATTAAGATTATTTTTGCAATATAAGTTGCAAAACCAAGCAAGCACCTAACTTCTAAGTTAAGCCTTGGGAATGAAACAGAAAATATAAATGCCAAATGAGGACGATTTGCAAATTTGGGCAAACATTAAGTTCTTGTTTGAGGTGAAATTGGTGAATAGTGATTTACAAAGTTTCAACTCAAGACGTAAAACTGAATGTAAAAATACATAAACTACATGTTAAGAAAGACATCAAATTCATAACGTAATTTTAAGGGGCTATGTTAGACCAAGAAATATTTGGCTATGAGATTAATTAAATCAAATACATAAATAGGAATTAATTAGCTAATAACTCAGTTATATGAAAGAATCATAACCACATTGCAGTATATATGAACTCCAGTGACGTGGAAAAATGTTCTGACGGGGTCAATTTTAGCAAAATCGTTGCAATGTTGGATACATACTCGTGATCTAGATTCTAAAGCACTTCACAGCTGGTAGTGGATTTGCACTCACTAAGGTCCAATAGCCCAATGTCCTGCACCTTGGTTTGGCCATCTATGGTCTCGACCAACATACAAGAGTTGAAAGTCTCACGGAAATTTCCATGTACGGTAAATCCTATCTTTTGAAGGAAGAGATGGTACTACTTAGGGAACTGTTGCCACCTGAAATTACACCCTGTATAATCTTGGTGCCAACGTGAAAATTCATTCTTACATTCATCAGTTTCTATGGAGGGTTCATCGATTCATTCAGTGGCACCACTTGGAGATTCAGTGTACTTGCATGCATGATTCCATTCAATTTCCGTTGGATGCATGTACACTTTGCATGTCACATGTGATGCTTCGGAGATGAATTAGGATACACGCAAGATTTTCTGGGTGCTTCACAGGTGCATGTGCAGTTTGTGGTCAGTTTGAATGTGAAATGCACAACATTTTGAGACACTGTTATTTAGCAGTTGGCATTCTAAATTCTCAATGTTGGATTTGATGACATCTGGGTTCCTTGTTACCATGTGAATCCTAAGTCACATGACACTGGGACATGGGGCACATAAGACAAGTATATTATGAATTACAAATACAAAAATGAAATATAGACATAAAGATCCAAAGTTTTTAGAAATTATAGAATATTTACAAAATATTGATACAACTAGTAACTACATCAATGATGATCAAACACAAAATATTGAAATGTGTCTAAGACTCATCTTTTTAGTTAACTGCACAGTGCAATCTAAAAGGGAATTTAAATATGTAATGCTCATCTAGCAACAACATCATTCACATCATCAAAGCAGGGAATTTAAATGTGTCCTGTTATCGCGCAGTTTGTATTTTAGGCTACAAGGCTAAAGGATAAGGGTCAAACTGGCATAACAGGAACCTCCCCACCCAATGTCACCTCGATGGGGGGCTCTTTCTGTTTAGGGAGGTTAGCCCAGGGGAGACATCCCCGGTAACCTGGGGTTTGAAGAGGCAAAGAGTAAAAGGTCAAAAGTTAAGGTTATCCCTCCTCGCAGGTTACCACCAGTATCAGATATTTCGGCTAATCAGCCAATAAAGAAGTGAAGTCCCTGTTGAGAACACCTGCCCGGAACAAGACAATAACAACACTATATGTATATTTGCAGTTTATAAATTCAAAGGGTTAGTACTTCTTAATTATCTGATTTCATTCAATAAGCAATATAATAGATAAGATAAGGTCAACGTTTTACTAATTAGCCAATGAAAATCACCAATTCATCAATATCTATCACAGGATGACCAAGCCAACAGTATTTTCTATTAACAATAGCTCAATAAAGGCATGACGTCATCATTAATTGCTGAGTTAGAAGGGTTGTTGCGTCAAGTATGACGTCAGCCCTAGTTAGTGGCGTTAGGGTTAGTTAGGGTTTCAAAATTTTAGAGGTTTGAAAGATGATTTTACACATTACAAGCTCAACGTTGGAAAGAATATCAGTGCCTTAGGGTTAATGGAGTCAAATTAAGGGCAAAAGATCTCAGGAGGATTAAAATTTAAAGACTGGAGGGTAGGGTTCTATGGTGCTGCAATGGCAGGGCCCTAGAATCAAAACCCTAAGGGAAGGAGGCTCATTATGGTATTGCTTAAGCAAGGCCTCATGCTCCTTCCTCTTTCTCTAAACACACTTAGAAAAACGGCTAGCTTCAAAGCACATATCTAAGGGAGAAAAGTGTTGCAGGAGCAAGGCTTTTCAAACCCTAGAAGGTTAAAACCCTAGGTGTAGATTTAACTAGGCCTAGGACGTCTCCTCTCTTCAATCTATACTTTGATGCTAACTCAGAAAAAGGGAGATAAGTGTAGCAACGGCTAGGCTATATCTTCCTTCATCAATGGCTAAAACAATTTCTCAAGCATGGGGACATATAGCAATGACCTACTAGTGTGCTTGCTACCTAGGGTTTCAAGATTTAGCAATATAATAGCAATGTAATAGAAAATGTAAGAAATTAAGCCTACAACCATTCACTTAAGAAGTTTTGCATGAGAAATTCACTTACATATCATGAAGAATGCATAATCAAACCCTAGTTGTAAACCTTCCATGAGAGATACACCATATATGCCAAGAAGAATCCTCCAAGAAGAATTGCGCCTCACTTAGAACACCAAAAATACCAAGCAAAAGACTAAAAGATAATCTCTCACGAGAGAGTGAGTTATGTTATGTTTCAAATGAGGAGAAACATCCTCTATTTATACCAATCCATGACCTTTGAATTAAAATTTAGGTCATTAAAACAGCCGACAAGGCTGACTACAAAATTTACACTGTTTTTACATTAATTGCTAGAAAATTGTCATAATATGAGCAAAAAGAGGGACGTCAAGCCCTTCTGAGGGAGACGTTGGCCCTTTTTAGGCAAATCAAGCATCCATAAGCCAGACGTTGGCCCTTCTAGGGCTCCTCCAAGATGCCACACGTGCCAAATAGCTCCATCACACGCTCAGGATAACGTCCTGCTCTGTTGGGTGACATCCTGTCCATCAAGGGCAAACGTTCCATCTGTAGTGGATGATTCCCCCTAGGCCGGGCTCTGCCAAACTGTCCTGGGTAGAATGTCCTTCTCTCTTCTCGTGCAAAGGCTCATCACAACGTTGTCCTGTCTCTACCATCCAGCAACCATCTGATGGGCTCTTTAGCCCCATGGAGGTCCGAGCTAATCATATCCCCATGTGTACCGGTCCACTGGTACCTGTCTGTCGGGTATGGTCCTGCACATTAAAAACTTCGCCCTCCATGGGCTCATCAGTCCTCGGGATCATAGCAATGTCAATCATGTTTCATCATTAGATTTATCAAATACATGCATAAAATCCCTAGCATATCATCTAATAGCTCAAAGACATTACACTGATCTACTATACAAAGTTGAAGAAATAGACAGAATAACCTATTGGGCCAGTATCCACAAGAAAAGGAAAGTTTCCACAGAAGATCATTCAAACCATGTACATGAAGTGATATGGTCTAGGGATGTCCAGTCATAGTGAAGACCAGGGGTAGGTGTTGTCCGTGGGTGCCTTTGTAGGGGGTGAGTTGTACCCGTCATGGATGCACTTTTTCCAAGCCCCTTTATTGCCTTTATTCTTTATTTATTGTTTTTCTTTCTTTTTTACTTCAAGGTCTGACCAGAGGACACTGCCTTGGCGTGGTGACCAGAGCTGACAGTGTTACCCACTGGTATTTTCGCAAAAATGATAAGGCTGGCTCCTGATGAGACCCCCTTTCCCTTGGCTATGCAACCAAAGGTCATTACACTGGCGTGGTGACCAGATAATGGCAATGTCATACTGCTAGATACCTATGAACATAATGGGCCAGCTCGTGATGAGACCTCCCATCCTCTTGGTTAGGTCTTGTTTTATTATTTTTCTTCGGGTCCCTTTTGTTTCTTATCGAGAGGCCTTTTATTGCCTTCTCGGGGATCCCTGGGTGAAGCATCTCTAGGTTTTATTTCCTATGGCTTTTATCTTTTACCAGCTGCTTTTACCCCCTGGGCCTTTAGCCCCTTCTTCCCACAGGACGAAGTGTAACCCCTCAAGTAGGTCATCCTAATGCCCAGACTAGGGGAATGGGATGGATGTATGGGAGATAAGATGTAAAGTGATAGTATGGTGGGAGCAGACGATGGCTCTTCAAATACCCCCTGGTGGCTAACCAAAACCCATAAATACAAGCTTGCTAGGGCACCCCGTTAATCCCCCCAACAATGGTCAAGTGGATTAGTGTAAGATCCAAGCAATTGTCAGAAATGTAAGGAACCTGATGCATATATAAGAAAGTTATAACGATCAAACATGACACGTACCATGATACCTTGGACCAATTACCTCATGGAGCAAGAGTCTTTTCTGATGCAAGTCCAAGCCGATGGTGATGGAAGCTATTGCTGCTAACAGGACAAGTCTGGCGAAGAAGAAGAAGGATGGGTCCTCCAGGGCCATGCTCAGGTCAATCCTGCTCTCGGTACTCCATGTCTAGGACCTGTGGGCCTCGAGACATGATCTCCTCGTTATCCCTAGAAATCGGGGATAACATGTCCAATACTTATCTAGCAACAACATCATTCAAATCATCCAAGCGTAGCAGTTGAAAGTTGAAACACTAGCAACAACATCATTCACTGTGCAGAAGTAATCCAGCAATAAAAACTAACCTTTGGCAGAGGAAGATTACTACAATATGTATAGACAAGTGATCATAGTTTCTAGACTTTAAATGTTGATAATATCAGACACATAAATAATTTATTAAGGATACAAACTTAACATTTAAACAACAAGCATAGCCAATAAAGGAACTAAAGCTAAGAAACTCTAGCAGATGCAGAAATCTAAACAAGGCAAAGTTTCCAGACATTTTAGAAGAATAATGATTGGAAGAGGTTACTGAGCAGAACATAATACAGGGTTGTCAAGCCTAACCAGGTTGCTTCTCGTGTTGGGACCAAGCTCATCTTCTCAAGTGACACAGCTATGAAGGAACCCTTCTAAAGATCACAATTATCAACAAACAACAAAAATTGAAAGAGCCCAAACCCCATCATAAGCTGTAATCAACAGAGCAAAAACTCTTTTCTTCAAAAAACACTCACTCATTTTAGACCTTGGACTCTTATTGTTTTCCAGTTTTCTGAATTTTCAAACCAACATATCAAATGGTTGTTAAAAACTTGCCAAAGCACTCCTATTTTTCTAAAAAGATGAGTATTAAACACATTTAATTTTCCCGTTTCGCATGCTGGTGTCCGACACATCGGGACACTGATAGGACATGTATCCTAGCATGTCATGTGCCCGACACACTGGACATGGACATGCAGGCCCTGGGGGGCATGTCCTATTTCTTAGTGTGAACCTAATGAGGCCATTTTCAGCAAACATATGAGTTGTTTTGCGACACTACTATTTTTAGGAATTGTAGCTACAGGGCTCACATGGTAAATCAAATGACATATTCTTGTTCTTTGGAGGCACACAAGTTGAATAAGCCTATTTTCATCTACATACATGATGGTGCTATATTTAGCAGTGCCTATTTTAAGACATTATTTATTGTAAGTGTTGCCAAGCGTGTCATTTTGGCATTATGAGGAGGTTCCTATTTTTAGTAGACTCGGCTTGGCATTTTGAGGATCCTATTTTTTAGGAAGGGTCACTGAGATTTTAAGCATGCTTGTTTTTAGGCAGTGGTGTGGCACTTACATGGTAATGATTGGTCAGAGAGATAGTGCGATGTGTTGGAGTGTGCGGAAAACATCATTTCAGTATTTATAACTTGATGGGCATGGGAATATCGACATGTGTCTTGGAGTGAATAAAGACAAATAATTAATTAAGTTAATAATATCTCTCACCTGAGATAACTTTGGAAAAGATTCCATCTTATCCATGCAAGGAATAGTTTGGGTGGAGATTATTTATGGCAAAGGAATTAACTCTTATCCACAAGGAGGGCACACTCGTTGAGGTTGATGTAAGCAGTCCATCCTAAATTCAACCTTATCCATCCAGTGCTAGTTGAATGCACTTTGCATGAGAGACTTCTCTAGTTCAAGTTTAGTTCAAGTTCCAGTTGAGATTTCCATGCGTGATTGAAGTGGTTAGGAGGGTGCACCAGTTAGAGGAAAAGGTTTATTTAATCAATTTTCAGATGTGGAGGTGAGCATCGATTACGATTGTCCATTCTTATTCTTCTCATTCTCTTCCTCCGTTATTCTGAATCTTGTACGCTAGGTTTCAAGGATCTCGAGGCTTTGTGGTAGATCAACAAGATTTTGGGCGCAATCTTATTCTGCATCCCCTCCTGTTCCTTGGAATGAACTTGCTCTTGAATTGTATCAGAACTATGTGTTAGGGCATCTCTGATTAATGTAAAAGAGGAGTTTATTTGATTTGTCAAAGATGACTTAATATTGAGAATTCATTCGAAACAAAATGCTCTATTTACTTTGCTGATCTAGATTGTAGGATTTCTCCTAATTGGTAAAACTCAGGGCATCCTTGCTAATTTTCTTCTTTCCATCTATCCCCATGGCCCACCGGACTTGGCACCAATCAAACAACATACTTTCGAGTTTGTTTTATTAAATCTCAGTGCAGATTTGAAGTATTTGTTTGTTGATTTCAAGAGTCAAAGTGCTCATCTGCAAGTTTTAATTGCAAATCTGCAACCTTGTCGCTGATTTAAAATTGTTTACAGATATGCAACCTTCTCACTGATTTGAAAGTGTTTATTGCAGATTTTCAGAGTTCATTCATTGATAAAACCATAGTGATACCCCCCTGGAGTTGGCACAAACCAACCCAAAGCAAGAAGTGTAATCAGGTGACAACACGCACCTTGATAGTCATCCAGACACCTTGGCTAGCCATTTTATTCAAAGGTTTTTTCAGGGGTTAACAAATTGGCACTGTTGCCAAGGACTAGCTCAAGTCCTCAGAGATCGGTTGTCTATGCAACACAACTTTGATGAGACATATCTTTGAAGATCATTCATCTCATATGGCAACTCCACTGGGAACAAAGTCCTGTTCTTTTTTAATTTTAGAATCATGTTGTTTGTATTTATGGTGAGAACAAAAAGTGGCGTTGACGGCAAAGAAGATCTCACTTGGAAACTCCACTAAAAGTAGAAACCCTCTTTCTATGAGGAAGAGGAGATCCGTTGCATACTGTATATGGGATATTGAAAGACAATATCCGTTGCATACTGTACATGGCATGAATTATTTGAGAAGAATCTGAATTTCTTCCTGACTCCTTGAATTGAAGGTCAATCCCCTGAAAACGTGGTGTCATTCCTTGGTCTCTTGATTGAAAGGTATGATCCGTTTTCCTTTACATATGTCCATGGGTATCCAACTCATTCCCAGCTAGAAACAAATGGATGAGGTACCTTCCAAAATTTCAAGGTAATAATCTTGTATGAGTTTATCAATGATGTCTGTATTGAGCATGAAGATTTGGTTATGAAGTTGTCTGTGCATACATTGGAGGGAAATGCCAAGAAATGGTATGACGGTTTACTCAATGGCTGTGTTTTTACTTTGGATATGCTTGAAATGCTCTTCATAGAGGAATAGTGTAATCATGGATGTGTACTATCAACATCTAAGAAACTTGATAAGATATTGAGGCAGCTTGAAGAATGTGAAGGAGATTGTGATTTTGAAGAAGATATCGATGGCAGACCCCTGATTTGGAACATCAGCAGCAAGCTTCCACATGTGAAATTCCCAGAGTTGCTCCTTCTTCAGAAGGGCGGTGCTGCCTTCTTCTGCAGTTGACACATACAGGAGTAAAGAGTTATTTGCATCTTCCATGATGCCTTATATCATCATGATTTATTAACATGAACTAAGAAGCCAGATACTCCAAACTTCCAGGCATAACAAGTGCGGAATACCCTAACTATTTAGTATTTTTGTTCTTTTGGTTTGAACCTAGGCCTGTTCTATAAATTCTCACATTTCAAAATTTGCTTAAGTACCAAAACTCTTAATAATCAGGCATAATGATTATGAGAAAATACCTGCAAAATTTATTAATGTGCGAAACCTGGAGTTGAAAAGGGTCTCCTTTTGGCATCTTGCGACATTAGCATCTTAGAAAAAGATAAAGGTGGCTAGGGGCTGGTTGACATTTGCTCTCAGGGAGTTGCACCAAAAACTATGTGATAAATATGGGTTCTCACTACAAAATTAGAAATACACCTTGGTAAAATATCATCAGATACAACTGTCACAGCTAAGCACAAAAGTAGGATTAGGGGTCCATTCACTTTGACAAATGTAATTTGAAATGCTGCTGATTTAGAAATCAGGGCTCATTGTTTTCAAGTAAATTTGGAAGGCATGGCAAGTAGTCTTCAGCCAGCTTTCATGGAATTATCAGGGCCTCAGCAAAGGTTAGGACCTAGGAAGTAGCAGCATTTGGTGCTTCAAAATATCAACTGGTGCATTGGTTATGATCCCTAGGTTGGGAAGGGAGGAGTTGTCTATAAGGGCCTTGACTGTTGTAATCATGTGTGGATGCCGATAAAAAGGAAGTATTAATGTGGAATGAAATCCCATCGAAGGCATATGCCACTCTAGCAAGGGATGGTTGGTATCCATGGAAAGAGATCTCTAGAAATAGTCCTTTGTAAGAATCAAAATGTAGCATACTTAAAATAGTTCATTTATTAAGCCAGAAAACCGATTCAAAGAAACCAGGTGGAGTGACGACCCAATTAAGAGACACAAGGTATGAGTCATGACCTAATGGAAAATCTATAACTCCAGACCAAAGAAGAGGAAAAATCTCTGCCTCTCCATTAATTCTTTAAGTTCATTGATTTCGTATTAGAATTTAGAATATGCCTCAATTTTTACCAAAATATAGAAAGGCCTCCCCAGTTTTCCTTATTTCCATTTGAGGTTGTCTCTGTTTTCTAAATTAATAATTTTCAACTTTTAAACACTAAGGTAATTACTTTTAGACAATATGTAATCGGAAATGTATATCCTTTTATCGTTTTGAATATTAAGTCTCCCATATTTCAGTATGCTGTCAATTTTATCTGTCGTATCCAATGTTGCAAATATTGTTTTGGGGACTATATCACCTAGGTTCCAGAAATAAACTTAACGGAAATATCAGAAAATATCAGCAAGCATAAACTTGAACCTGTAAAATTCGGAAAAAATGACAACCTGAAAAACACAGAAAAATCGGAAAAAATGGGAGAAATCAGAGATATTTGCAGCACTGGCCCTATCCATTTCCTGGCTACTTTGTATAGGAGCCCTTTAAACAAGCAGAAAAGATTTTTTTATTAATAATATGCAGACAGCATAAAACATGAACTTTTCATCAGAGGTTTTGTATTATTAATATAAACAAAATCAAGTCGAGCAGAAGTTGATATAAAGTGTGCAAAAAGACAACCTTGCAAGGTCCCAAACCATGAGTCTTCTGTCAGCACCCGAGGAAGCCAATATTGTCTCATTCGTAGGACTCCACTCTATTTGAAAGACTTGTTCCCTGAATCCATAAAAAGGAAAAACAACATGAAAGTCACTTGTATGCATAGGAATGGGAGCAACAAAAGAAAATGAAATGCATTGCAGGAATCAACAGATTACAAATTTCAATAGTTTCTAGGGCATTTGCACTTATAGCAATGAAAATAAAAGCATTCTGATTTAGCAACAAGCAGTACAAACACATATCAGCTGAAAATGTGTTTCTTTCAAAGCGGGCTCCCAGGATCAATTTCAGAGCCTAGTTAAGAGTCAACACTAACCATCAAAACCAATGTTGGCTTGAAGATGTAATAATAAATAAATAGACCGGTATAGCAAATAAGAACAGATAATATACCATTATTAACTGAAACGGAAAAATTTCCCCAGATTTCTGGATAGACCAAAAATGATACAGAAACATGGGGGAGATGCCTGGCCCCTGGGAAACATTACACAGGCATTTTTCATAAGAAAAAAAACTGTTTCCCTTTTGTGTTATGGATGGCCCCACATTGCATTAAACTTGAAGAGTATTTCATAAATAGATAATGAGAGGGAAGGAAACTCTTTGTTTCACCATCCTAAAAATGATAAGCATGTTTTTCAAGGACAGAAGAAGCCATACAGAACTAATTTCTGCCCAGAATGCCATACAGCATCAATACCTGATCAGAATTCCCTACAGGACCAAACAGGTACAATGATATCTGATTTTGAACAGAATATGTCTAAATAAAGGTCCACTTAATATACAGAATTAATGTAAATATTAATATATAGTAATGTATCAACAGTAATAAATTAATAATAATACAAGTGAGGATTATTAATATCATTAATAGATCAATATTAAAGTATTCCGATGGCCCTTAGCTCTAAGTTTATTCCTTTATCCCAGTTTATCCTCAAGGAAAGAGAAAGCATGAGATTTCTTATTGTTGCTTGATTGTTTGGCAACATCTTTGTTTACAATTGTCAATCACTCTCTTTAGTGGAGGAAACAAAGAACGAGGATAAGAGAAATACAAAAAGCAAAAACAAAAGAAAATTGTCAGCATGGTTCAGATTTTATTGAAGGCAGTACTGGAAAATTCCATCAATTTTCTGCTTCTCAAATAATTCATGTTACAATAAAGTTGTAGTGCATGTGTTGCTTTAGCATTGCTAAAATGCAAAGCAATCTACAGCATATTTCCAAATATTTGTTGAAAATACATCAACTATGATGGAGAATGAGTCACAATGAATTAGCAGTGAAGAAGGCTTCCCTCCAGTAGTGCAGAGAGAGAAGCAAATACAATAACAGCTTAGCACTTGTAAGTTGTGACACAACATCATAGAATGTCCAAGAAGAAATCACTGTTGAGAGGTGGATGAAGAAGCTCATGGGTACCCACAGGAGTGTGCTCTAGCGGCAACAAGAGGTGATTGGACTTGTTTTAAAATAGAGATCCAGTTTCAAACCCCCGATTGGATGAGGCTCGGTACAAGTCCTGGGTAGCTTTGACAGCATACAAACGCTCCTCGTAGCACAGCAGCTCATCCAAAGGGATTATATAAGTATTTCCCAAAAAAAAGGCTTGTGGGCAATTCAAAGGTAGCCAAGTACTCCACTCAACATGGGATGAAGCACGTCATTCAACATCGGTTACTGCAAGACAGTGCTGAGATATTGGAATTATATCTGATGTTCACAGGGGCAACATCTAGCTAATTGTTGCAGATGTGTATGTTTTTTGTCTTTCCTTGGATATGGACACAAAGAGAATTCAATGTATTATGGAAAGAAGCCCATGTTGGGTTTCAATATGTACTCCTCAACACAGTGTCCAAAACTGTTGTAAATCCTGAATCCTGATTAATCAACTCAATCCTTGTTCGAGCACACAGATGTGGCTGTGCTGCTTGACAATGAAGTTATGATATTTTCAAGTGTTCTATTGACATTGAAAGGCTCACTTATATGAGAAGACAACAAATTAGTGATGATGCCAAGACTAAACTTGAGGCAGAATGCCTGGGAGTTGTTTCCCTTACTGGTATATTAGTATAGCAACAGGAGATGAAGTCGTGTTAGCTTATAAACCAAGTTGGACCATCCCACTGAACGAAGAGGCGGATTCGTTTTGTCTTCCTTAGATATTGTCAATAATCTTTCATCACCATTGTAGACAAAAAAATTGCAGAGAAAGGACTTAAGGAAGTTTTTACACATTTTAGGTCCTATTTGCACCAAGTCACACTTATGGTGAGGCTCATGTTGTATATTGGTCACCAAGGGAGTTAGTTGGGACTATGGGACTCTAGACAGTTGATGACTTAGTGATTTTGTGGGATTGTATTATACTTATCATCTCATGGGCACTATATTAGGGGGATTTTAGGGTTTTGGAGGGAGAGATCCATCATTAATCATTGTATCATTGAGGAGAGAACGCATAAGACTCCAAGGAGAGCTTGAGATATTTCACTCCCTTGCCCGCCATGGCCACGGGCAGTGCTTGGAGCTGCTTTTGTATTTGTTGTCCTTAGTAATAAACCATATCTGGATCCTATTAGTTGTATTTCATGTGCTTTGTGTGTATTTGGTTTCCTGCATTTGGTTTGCTTGTTTTTGTCCATTGGCACCATGAATGTTGCTAACAAGCACCGTTTCCGGGGAAACTCCCAAGCCACCTTAATTCTAGCTGGATTCCGGATAGGTGTGCATATGTTGTATTAAGGGATGCACCCTACCCAAATATCGCTGCACCTTGGAATTTGATAAATGCATCCCAATTTTTGTTAGTTTCACCTGTTATCGCAGGATTTGTACATGTGCAAAGCCCTCCACAAGATCCCCAAATCTCGCGTAACTATGGAAGAAACTACCACTGTCACCTAAGTAGAATTTTCCCTCATTTTAGTGATGGAGGAGGTCCACCACAAGGGAGGCTTCCCTGGTGACCTCAAAGGATCGAATAGCAAGTTTGATAGCCAAGCCTACCGCCCCCTATCTTGATCACCTGTTAGTTGGTCTAGGTCTAGAAAGGAAAGAAAGGTTGTAAGGTGATTGTTGTACCTGCCCAGAACAAGAACAATTTGCAGCATATATATAACAATTACCACGCTAAAGTATGCAACAATGACCTCTTTAGACACTAGACAGTTAAATTGCATTGGCTGTTGCAAATTTACAGCAGTAAACAGTTATATAACAGCAACAAATGATTTGCAACAGAAGCAACAATTAATGCTCAAACACACCACAATTGACCATGAAAAGCAAGCATTTAACCAATACAATATTATCCAATTGCTAGAGATGAACAAGTTAAGCCACTTGTAACCAGGTGTATGCAGCAAATTAAGACAATTTTCAGTGGCTGTAGCAAACTTTTGTAACAGCAGCAATAATTATTGTGAGATTGCTAGAGTTGGGGTTAGTAGAGTTAGTAGAACACTTGAGAGATTTAGAAAAATTACTTTAACAACTATTTTGACCACAAGATTACTTCTAGATCAATGTCCTTGTCATTCTAGGGCCTATGGAATCTCAAATGCATCCAAACTTGAAGATTGATCTAATTGAAACCAAGAGGTAGAGTCTAAACCCTAAGGTGCAAGCACGTTTGGGCCTTAGGTTTTAGACTTTGAGGAAAAGGATATCTAGGGTGCAAGCATGTTTGGGCCCTAGATATCGCTTCTCCCTTCTTGTAACTTCACTTAGGTCAAAGATCAATTGTCTAGGGCTAAAATCCTGAAGTGCTAGCACTTTAAGGCTTTAGGCTTCTAACCCTAGCAAGGACGTTTCACCAACTTGGACAAATAAAACTTTGTGAGGGGAAGAAGCACTTATGTTCCTTTCTTAGGGTTTCAACAAAACAAGACTTCTTGCAACAAAATAGCAATTTCACCATTTACATCAACAAATTACCATAGAATTGCAGAAAATTACTTACTTTATCCAAGAAAGCAAGAGCATAAAACCCTTATTGCAGAAATATCCATCGAAAATGAGCAAAAGCATCCACAATAGACCTCCTTCAAGTATAGCGCACAAGAGAAAAGACCAAGGATGGCCAAAACAGAAAAAATGCTAGAAGTGTTGCCCCACAAAGGTGAGGAGTTGTTGATGAGAAATGAAAAGGCTAGCGCTAGCCTTCTTATATGAGACTAGCATAGCGAATTTGTCCACAAACATAACATAACATTTAATTCAAGTGGGGTCAACCCCTCATTTAACCCTTCACAAAATGCTAAAATGCAAAATACATTATAAAAAAGGCCACACATGTGAGATGTCAAGCCTTCCTAGGCAAGGAAGAGGCCTCCAAAGGCCACATGGTACCAATCAAAAGTGAAGTAATGGAAAATGATGTCTTTCCTCACCCAAGGTCATGCCTATCATCATTGGTACCCCAACTGTCCATCAAACCCTAATTCTATGAAACCCTAGAAGATGACATCATGGTCAATGGAGGGTGACGTCCAGAGTTTGAGGTACTGCGTCAAGGATAGAGGGAGTTGCATCTCGTCTCTGCAAGGTGTCTGGTTGTCTGCTGCTGCAATGTCCCTATTCCAGTGAATAATAAGCCCTGGGGTACTCTGCCCAGTCTATGGGATTCCAGCCCATCTATGTGCCATTATGACTAAATCTGCTCAAACCAAGCCCATCTGTCCATCGTCCAAGGTTCCAAGGATATGAGAGCTCATGTTTGAGGGTGGTGAGTCACTAGATGACCCACTACTCTGCATCACACGTGCCAAAGTCCTGCAATAAAAGGCACAACGTCCTAGGTACAAGCCTAGGACGTCCCTCAAAGAACCATGTCAGGGCCATCCAAAACAAAGCAAAGTATAAGACAAGGTTAGCCAAGGTTCACAAGAAATATTAGTCCTTAAAACATGCAAAGTAAGTTGTTACTTAAGATATAAGCCATGTAAACAATTCACCTCAGTATCCCCTTCAAGCATCACACTAGCCCAGGACCCCATGTGAATTGGCAAGTTTAAGTATGAGAGGGCCTTCATCCAATCCTATTAGGTGTGCCAACCTAGACAGGAACTAAAAGGCCCAAGTAGAGGGATAGGTCCCAAGGGAAGCAGAAAATAAAGAAACCCTTTAAGAGTAAGTGTGATAGTGATATGGTTTTAGGGCTTACTTCATGGCTTATGGTGTCATTAAATCCATTTCTATGAGTGCCTTTGTAGAGGGAGCGCTTGCTTCTTGAGATACCCTTCCTCGGTACTTTTTGCATTCTAAACAGTGTTACCAGAACCGGACCGATCGACCAAAAAAACCAGAACCGGAAAAAAAAACGGTCACTAAAATATACATAAAATATTCAAATTTTGAAAAAAAAATACATATTCATGTGCATCCATGTGAATCTGAACCATTATACACAAATTTGCGAAGTTTTGCATATATATATAACAAGTAACAGTTTATAAAACCAAAATAGCACTAAGAGTAAGTGCACTCCATAGTCCTATGAATATCTGAATCAAAATACATCATCAAAAAGGGGCTCTAAATGGCCTATAAAATCCAAAAATAACTCTAGAGTCTAGACTAGAGACTACACAATCTAATAATCTGAATCTGCATACTTAAACTCAGACTCAGAGGACTCAGACTTGGACTCGAAATCAGACTCAGAGCCATCATCTACATCCTCAACAGGGGGATTCCGAGCCTGGCTTGATTCCCCTGGTCCAGAAGGCAAATAGAGGGGGTGGGGTTGCTTTTATAGGTTTATTAGGGGCTCTAGACATTTCTAGAACCTTCCATTGCAAGCCCCCTTTTTATTTTTTAAAAAAACTTTGCAAATCTATTCACTTTTTCGTTCATACAACAGTTGTACGGAACCGATCAGTTTGAGAAGTCATGAGCAGTTTGAATCACCGGTTTGAACCGGGTACGGAACCGGCCAGTTTGAGAAAAAAAACCGGTTCCGTATGAAACCGGTCATGAGCAGTTTGAGTCACCGGTTTTGCCAGTGACCCGATCGGACCGACCGGTTTTACTGGTTCCAATCTAGTTCTGGTAACATTGATTCTGAACACCTTAATTTGCCTTTTCATACCCAGTTATCATTTGCAAGTACCCTTAAAAAGGTTTCAAGCTTCATTCCTTCGTTTTTTTACTGGGCTATAGTCCTTTGTACTTTGTGCATTCATTCGCATCAAGACAAGGGGCGATTACCATTAGAAGGGGTAGAGCTCAAGTTGTCCGGAGGCTTTTATGGTGGCCATTATCATTTACAGCATAGCATATATATATAGAGCAGTTGCATCAACCTCTGGGCCTCAACCCCTTCATCTCATGAGAGAATGACCTTGACCCATTTCTGAAGTTTGGTACACTATGAGAGGTTCCAAGATGGAAAGTGTTAAGTATGGTGGAGAACGATACATTACCCTTGTGATGGCCCCTCAGTAGTACCCCTTTTCCCTGGGCAATGACAACACGAGAATAGGGCATAGAAGTTGACCACCAAGGTGAAACAAGGCAACTGACACAATTTCCCAAGCCAGTGATCCATTATCCAACTTCAACCAAAGATCCTCATCCACATGCCCAAGAAATTAAGCACAACACTTCGCATGAAAGAAGGACTAACATACCTCATGGTGACGCTGGCTTATCATCTCCCATACCCTAGGTTGCTTGGATGTGATGAGCCTTGGTTGACCTGAAACTGTAAATGGGAATGAGGGGGGTTGTTGGGCTACTATTTGTGGACATGTTGATCATTATCATGTTCATGATCATTGTCTCCATTGTGGGCCACAAAACATGATCTCCTCTAGTTACCCCTAGGCATGGGGGGGTAACAGCACCCAATGATGGCAGTACTACATTAAGGATTCAATGGAGGACAATATACATGCCCAATTGTTGGAGTGGTGCTATGATATGTGCTCAACTTTGCTATCCCTTTGATTGTGCAAGATTTTGTTTTCGTCTAGATGGGCTGTGTTTTAGGTTGCATTGTTATGGATAATGGTTCTGAGTTGCACTTTTGATGGTTGTTTCTTCCTAACAAACAGTTGCATCTACACACTTTTGAGATAGCAATTTTATTATGATCTCATACTCCAACTTTAATTACTAGATGTTGGTGATGACAAAAGGGTACATTTCCATTCTGGATGGTTGAGTTTTGGTGCCATCTACTTCCTTTGGGTGCGGTCTTGAGCCACATGATGTTTGTACCTTTCAAATTGACTATAGTCTATGTTATATATGTATATGTGTGCCCAAGTTGCATTTTAAGCAAACATTGATGTAATGATGGTTAAGAGTTTTGTAGAGTCTTATACTACCTATTTATGAGATGATGATCAACTTTGCCTATGGGGATCAAGTAGAATAGAGTCATTGAATTGAGCCTATTATTGCATTGCAATATGACAAGAAGGTCCTGTATGTTACCTCTGTCATGGCATGGGATGGTTTCTTAAGAGCATAGGCATCGACACTAATCACCCTAATGGTTGTGCCATCTTTCTTGGCAAATTGGATTGTATTTGGTGGATGCAAATAGGGACGGTAACTAGTAGGTTTTTAAGCAACATGACAATATTCGAACATATTTAGACAGTAATTTTTTTGTATATCTAGACTATTATCCCCTAGCCTAGGGATAACTAAGGAGATTATGTCTCGAGGCCCATAGGTCCTAGACATGGAGTACCGAGAGCCATATTGACTTGAGCTTGGCCCTGGAGGGCCCATCCTTCTTCTTCAGCGCCTCCACCTTGTCAGCAGCAACAGCATCCATCCCATCGTCCTGGTCCTTCAGCAGCAGTGGGTCTTGCTCCATGAGGTAATGAGTCTGGGTATCATGGTATGTGTCACTCTGATTCTCAAATCATTTGAAATTGAGCATTTAATTCTTTTTACTTCTAACGTGTGCTTGGACTTTATGCCTTTCAACTTGTCCACACCTGGGGGAATGACAAGATGCCCTAGCAAGTTGGTTCCCATAGGGATTCAGTTGCCATTGGGTAGGTTCATGAAAGGTCATCGTCCATTCCTGCCATACTTATCACTTTTCATCTTTTTCCCTCTCATCCATCCCCTACACTGGTTCGGGCATTGAGTTTGTCAAGCTAGCAAAGGGTTGTACCCTACCTTGTGGGAAGTGTTGACCACCTATTCAACCAAGGGGTCAACTCCATGTGCCATGAAGATATCCATCATCAGATGCAAATATGTCGAAGACAGTTTGGTTCTACTGGGCAATTTATCCCTCCAACACAAATTTTTGAAAACGAAATTTTCGCACCGCTGCGTGGGTTAATAATGTAAGAGGTCTTCATGGTCATAATTAGGTCAGGTACCTTGGAATGTTTTCATTGAGAGAGTTCTTTTCACCGAGGGTTTTTTATCCTCGGGTTATTAATTGGGCTTTTCAGCCTTATTAATTTCCCTTGAGTTTTTCCCTCACACCTCCAATAATTCCTCCAAAGTGGTGAAGGGCGTTCTAATGGTCTCATCCTCTGGTAGCTATTGTTTAGGAATTATGTAAATGACCATGTAAGAGATCTTAGAAAGTTTCGCGGAATTTCGTCGAGTCTAGATAGGTTTTTTTTAATTAATTAAATTTAATTAATTTTCCTAAGGTTGGGATTTTAATTATTTAACTAATTAATTGTTTTTGAGCAATTATTGTAAAAACTAGGCCTTTGGGTTTTTTATAGGGGTATTTGTGCTCAAAAGAAATAGAAAGGCACCCCTACACCCTTGGGCCAAGTTTCAGCTCAGTCGAACAAGTTTTGCTAGGCATTTTTCCACCCGGAGTGTCAGTCAGTTAAAAAAGCAATTTTAATTACTAAGTATGACATTGCCGAAATGTAATTTTTGTAATTTTGAGTTAATGGGGTAATGTGAAGATGGATAAAAGGCAAGAGGAATGATACCTAACCTACCCAACCCACCTCCTAACCTTTACACACCCCCTCACATATTATTTCACTCAAACACCCACGCCCCTAGGGGGATTTGCGCCCCCCCTCACATGAAAACCTTTGGAAACCCTTTTGATTGAGTTGTGGGGACCCTCCCATGAGTAGTGCGCCCTTCCTAGCCTACCACCTCACCTTTTGCTTGTCCCCACACTCCACCTCACATTCCATCTCACCAATCCATGCCCAAACCCTAAGTGGTGCGCCCCTCTCCTTGGGATGCTCTATTTGGCTTGGTTTTTGACACTTGGA
>JASDQU010737248.1:39316-64945 GCA_032191745.1 Picea mariana | reverse complement strand
CATGGTACCAATCAAAAGTGAAGTAATGGAAAATGATGTCTTTCCTCACCCAAGGTCATGCCTATCATCATTGGTACCCCAACTGTCCATCAAACCCTAATTCTATGAAACCCTAGAAGATGACATCATGGTCAATGGAGGGTGACGTCCAGAGTTTGAGGTACTGCGTCAAGGATAGAGGGAGTTGCATCTCGTCTCTGCAAGGTGTCTGGTTGTCTGCTGCTGCAATGTCCCTATTCCAGTGAATAATAAGCCCTGGGGTACTCTGCCCAGTCTATGGGATTCCAGCCCATCTATGTGCCATTATGACTAAATCTGCTCAAACCAAGCCCATCTGTCCATCGTCCAAGGTTCCAAGGATATGAGAGCTCATGTTTGAGGGTGGTGAGTCACTAGATGACCCACTACTCTGCATCACACGTGCCAAAGTCCTGCAATAAAAGGCACAACGTCCTAGGTACAAGCCTAGGACGTCCCTCAAAGAACCATGTCAGGGCCATCCAAAACAAAGCAAAGTATAAGACAAGGTTAGCCAAGGTTCACAAGAAATATTAGTCCTTAAAACATGCAAAGTAAGTTGTTACTTAAGATATAAGCCATGTAAACAATTCACCTCAGTATCCCCTTCAAGCATCACACTAGCCCAGGACCCCATGTGAATTGGCAAGTTTAAGTATGAGAGGGCCTTCATCCAATCCTATTAGGTGTGCCAACCTAGACAGGAACTAAAAGGCCCAAGTAGAGGGATAGGTCCCAAGGGAAGCAGAAAATAAAGAAACCCTTTAAGAGTAAGTGTGATAGTGATATGGTTTTAGGGCTTACTTCATGGCTTATGGTGTCATTAAATCCATTTCTATGAGTGCCTTTGTAGAGGGAGCGCTTGCTTCTTGAGATACCCTTCCTCGGTACTTTTTGCATTCTAAACAGTGTTACCAGAACCGGACCGATCGACCAAAAAAACCAGAACCGGAAAAAAAAACGGTCACTAAAATATACATAAAATATTCAAATTTTGAAAAAAAAATACATATTCATGTGCATCCATGTGAATCTGAACCATTATACACAAATTTGCGAAGTTTTGCATATATATATAACAAGTAACAGTTTATAAAACCAAAATAGCACTAAGAGTAAGTGCACTCCATAGTCCTATGAATATCTGAATCAAAATACATCATCAAAAAGGGGCTCTAAATGGCCTATAAAATCCAAAAATAACTCTAGAGTCTAGACTAGAGACTACACAATCTAATAATCTGAATCTGCATACTTAAACTCAGACTCAGAGGACTCAGACTTGGACTCGAAATCAAACTCAGAGCCATCATCTACATCCTCAACAGGGGGATTCCGAGCCTGGCTTGATTCCCCTGGTCCAGAAGGCAAATAGAGGGGGTGGGGTTGCTTTTATAGGTTTATTAGGGGCTCTAGACATTTCTAGAACCTTCCATTGCATGCCCCCTTTTTATTTTTTAAAAAAACTTTGCAAATCTATTCACTTTTTCGTTCATACAACAGTTGTACGGAACCGATCAGTTTGAGAAGTCATGAGCAGTTTGAATCACCGGTTTGAACCGGGTACGGAACCGGCCAGTTTGAGAAAAAAAACCGGTTCCGTATGAAACCGGTCATGAGCAGTTTGAGTCACCGGTTTTGCCAGTGACCCGATCGGACCGACCGGTTTTACTGGTTCCAATCTAGTTCTGGTAACATTGATTCTGAACACCTTAATTTGCCTTTTCATACCCAGTTATCATTTGCAAGTACCCTTAAAAAGGTTTCAAGCTTCATTCCTTCGTTTTTTTACTGGGCTATAGTCCTTTGTACTTTGTGCATTCATTCGCATCAAGACAAGGGGCGATTACCATTAGAAGGGGTAGAGCTCAAGTTGTCCGGAGGCTTTTATGGTGGCCATTATCATTTACAGCATAGCATATATATATAGAGCAGTTGCATCAACCTCTGGGCCTCAACCCCTTCATCTCATGAGAGAATGACCTTGACCCATTTCTGAAGTTTGGTACACTATGAGAGGTTCCAAGATGGAAAGTGTTAAGTATGGTGGAGAACGATACATTACCCTTGTGATGGCCCCTCAGTAGTACCCCTTTTCCCTGGGCAATGACAACACGAGAATAGGGCATAGAAGTTGACCACCAAGGTGAAACAAGGCAACTGACACAATTTCCCAAGCCAGTGATCCATTATCCAACTTCAACCAAAGATCCTCATCCACATGCCCAAGAAATTAAGCACAACACTTCGCATGAAAGAAGGACTAACATACCTCATGGTGACGCTGGCTTATCATCTCCCATACCCTAGGTTGCTTGGATGTGATGAGCCTTGGTTGACCTGAAACTGTAAATGGGAATGAGGGGGGTTGTTGGGCTACTATTTGTGGACATGTTGATCATTATCATGTTCATGATCATTGTCTCCATTGTGGGCCACAAAACATGATCTCCTCTAGTTACCCCTAGGCATGGGGGGGTAACAGCACCCAATGATGGCAGTACTACATTAAGGATTCAATGGAGGACAATATACATGCCCAATTGTTGGAGTGGTGCTATGATATGTGCTCAACTTTGCTATCCCTTTGATTGTGCAAGATTTTGTTTTCGTCTAGATGGGCTGTGTTTTAGGTTGCATTGTTATGGATAATGGTTCTGAGTTGCACTTTTGATGGTTGTTTCTTCCTAACAAACAGTTGCATCTACACACTTTTGAGATAGCAATTTTATTATGATCTCATACTCCAACTTTAATTACTAGATGTTGGTGATGACAAAAGGGTACATTTCCATTCTGGATGGTTGAGTTTTGGTGCCATCTACTTCCTTTGGGTGCGGTCTTGAGCCACATGATGTTTGTACCTTTCAAATTGACTATAGTCTATGTTATATATGTATATGTGTGCCCAAGTTGCATTTTAAGCAAACATTGATGTAATGATGGTTAAGAGTTTTGTAGAGTCTTATACTACCTATTTATGAGATGATGATCAACTTTGCCTATGGGGATCAAGTAGAATAGAGTCATTGAATTGAGCCTATTATTGCATTGCAATATGACAAGAAGGTCCTGTATGTTACCTCTGTCATGGCATGGGATGGTTTCTTAAGAGCATAGGCATCGACACTAATCACCCTAATGGTTGTGCCATCTTTCTTGGCAAATTGGATTGTATTTGGTGGATGCAAATAGGGACGGTAACTAGTAGGTTTTTAAGCAACATGACAATATTCGAACATATTTAGACAGTAATTTTTTTGTATATCTAGACTATTATCCCCTAGCCTAGGGATAACTAAGGAGATTATGTCTCGAGGCCCATAGGTCCTAGACATGGAGTACCGAGAGCCATATTGACTTGAGCTTGGCCCTGGAGGGCCCATCCTTCTTCTTCAGCGCCTCCACCTTGTCAGCAGCAACAGCATCCATCCCATCGTCCTGGTCCTTCAGCAGCAGTGGGTCTTGCTCCATGAGGTAATGAGTCTGGGTATCATGGTATGTGTCACTCTGATTCTCAAATCATTTGAAATTGAGCATTTAATTCTTTTTACTTCTAACGTGTGCTTGGACTTTATGCCTTTCAACTTGTCCACACCTGGGGGAATGACAAGATGCCCTAGCAAGTTGGTTCCCATAGGGATTCAGTTGCCATTGGGTAGGTTCATGAAAGGTCATCGTCCATTCCTGCCATACTTATCACTTTTCATCTTTTTCCCTCTCATCCATCCCCTACACTGGTTCGGGCATTGAGTTTGTCAAGCTAGCAAAGGGTTGTACCCTACCTTGTGGGAAGTGTTGACCACCTATTCAACCAAGGGGTCAACTCCATGTGCCATGAAGATATCCATCATCAGATGCAAATATGTCGAAGACAGTTTGGTTCTACTGGGCAATTTATCCCTCCAACACAAATTTTTGAAAACGAAATTTTCGCACCGCTGCGTGGGTTAATAATGTAAGAGGTCTTCATGGTCATAATTAGGTCAGGTACCTTGGAATGTTTTCATTGAGAGAGTTCTTTTCACCGAGGGTTTTTTATCCTCGGGTTATTAATTGGGCTTTTCAGCCTTATTAATTTCCCTTGAGTTTTTCCCTCACACCTCCAATAATTCCTCCAAAGTGGTGAAGGGCGTTCTAATGGTCTCATCCTCTGGTAGCTATTGTTTAGGAATTATGTAAATGACCATGTAAGAGATCTTAGAAAGTTTCGCGGAATTTCGTCGAGTCTAGATAGGTTTTTTTTAATTAATTAAATTTAATTAATTTTCCTAAGGTTGGGATTTTAATTATTTAACTAATTAATTGTTTTTGAGCAATTATTGTAAAAACTAGGCCTTTGGGTTTTTTATAGGGGTATTTGTGCTCAAAAGAAATAGAAAGGCACCCCTACACCCTTGGGCCAAGTTTCAGCTCAGTCGAACAAGTTTTGCTAGGCATTTTTCCACCCGGAGTGTCAGTCAGTTAAAAAAGCAATTTTAATTACTAAGTATGACATTGCCGAAATGTAATTTTTGTAATTTTGAGTTAATGGGGTAATGTGAAGATGGATAAAAGGCAAGAGGAATGATACCTAACCTACCCAACCCACCTCCTAACCTTTACACACCCCCTCACATATTATTTCACTCAAACACCCACGCCCCTAGGGGGATTTGCGCCCCCCCTCACATGAAAACCTTTGGAAACCCTTTTGATTGAGTTGTGGGGACCCTCCCATGAGTAGTGCGCCCTTCCTAGCCTACCACCTCACCTTTTGCTTGTCCCCACACTCCACCTCACATTCCATCTCACCAATCCATGCCCAAACCCTAAGTGGTGCGCCCCTCTCCTTGGGATGCTCTATTTGGCTTGGTTTTTGACACTTGGAACTCATCCAAGAGGGGTGAGTTTGCCTCTCCAAGCATAAATAGAGCCTCTCCTCACTCATTTGTTCACCAATCTTTGAGCTACTATTACTCTACTAAAATTTCTCCCCGTCTCTCTTGCTCTTTGCCTCTTGCTTCCATCCCATTTGTTCTTGAGAGTCCTGGAGCAACTTGCTGCTACAACACTCTCCCATTTGGATTAATAAAGCTTTGGAAGATTTTGAATCACCAAGAGTATTCTGGTTGCATTCTTTCATATGAGGTGATATTGTGGTATTTGAGTTTATTGTGTAGTGTTGAGTAGATCTTTAGTAAAGTAGTTTACTTGAATAGATTAGCAAAGATTATTCTTGTTGGTTTATATATGTTGGATAGCTAGTTGTTTGAAGTATTTCAGATTGTTAATTTATCCATACATATTATCTACTTCCATGCTTCACGATTTGTCTTGAGTTTTGTAGGTTTACCTCAAGGGATTGTTGGGAAAGCCTCAAGAAGGAGTCTTCTCTCAAAGCCTTCTCAAACTCCTAGCTTTACTTAGTCCTATTTTATGCTCACATTGCATTTATATTTCAGTTTGATAACCATCTTAGATAGGTCTTATAATTTCAATTTCATTTGGAGATTTTTATGTGAAAAATTTCTGCGTAAAAAACAGAAATTTTTCTTAACATTTATGTGTTGTGCAGCATTTCCAGCAAGCATTTGCTTGCTGGCTTTTGCAGATTCCAGAAACAAGGGGATATGTTGCCCAAATTCACTCTCACAACATCCCCAAAGAGCCTCCACTAGTTGGGTAACGAATCTATTTTTCTATCTATTCATTTCTAGCATTGTAGCAAGCCTCCAGGAAGTTCCCTTGAGGCTTGCATTCTCTTGTTGTATTTCAGCCATTGTATTTTAATTTTGCAAGTTAGTTTATTGCCTACACCCTGGGAGAGTGATTGGCTCAGCCAACCCCCCAAAATCATTGGGCTGGGACTTAGTTTTATTTTTGCATTTGTTATTCTCTTGTCCCACTTGTCATTAGGACAAGGTTGTGTGGCTAGTTTGCTCTAGTGATAACTGTATTTACTTTCCAACCCTCTTTGGCACAACATTGGTAGGCTTGCCTCCACCTTGTGCCATTGTGAGAGGTTTGCATCTATTTTCAAAGTTTTGCTTAACTAATTGCCTACACCTTGGGAGAGACATCCCCATATCATATGGCTAGGATGGTAATAATGTGTTGATGGTTTTGTTGTTGACATGGTTAAAATATTCTAGAGTAGACATCACACATATACTCATCTTAGTTTAAGCCCTCAAGGCATATTTGCATTTACATGCTCTAGTTTTCTTTTCAACAAGTATTTCAATCTTTAGCATGCTATCTTCAATGGGATAACTTATATGGCTAAGTGATAAAATCAAAAGCAATTTTCTGTTATAATTGGCAAGTTGTTCTTGTCTTTCATTTACATCTTTTTCTTCAAGTTTTTTTACATGCAAATGTTTGAGTAAATGATGATGGAATAGCTCATGTGTTTCAACTTTTCTTTACAAGTTTTGATGTGTTCATATGCTGCAATTTCATAAGCTACAACACATTCACAACAGTCATTTAAATTTCGGTTTTGGGCAGTTTTCACTATTTTTGGGCATCTAAAACTCACCTAAAACACTCATAACACACTTTAAGACTTAGTCCTAAGTCATAATAATACTTTAGACCAACTAGGACACCTAAATTCCACCATCTTCACCATCTAAAACGGGGTTTGAGGAAAACAACGAAAGTTGTAGGCCGGGGACAGTCTCACGACACACAGGATGCGTCCTTTCCGGGAAGTACTCGTATCTTAGGACTGACTGCGAAAGCTAGGGTGGGCCTTGTTGCCTTACTATCTTGAGCATCCAGCAGCCATTTGGCAATAAAAGGAGGATTAAGGTTTGACACTTAGTTAGGAGGGTAATTAAAATCTGTAAATTTTTAAGCAATTCCTAACCACTTAGTCTTTTAGACAATATTTACTTGGGTATATCTTATGATAGTTGTTTACAGCAATAGCTTGCAAGGACATACATCCTTTATCTTTCATGCAATTGTGGTTGAATATCTAAGTGTTAGATCTGTTGATTTCGTTGAGCATTTATCTTTCAAGTATTTTATATCTTTCAATTCATGCTCCTTATGGTGTGATCCCTCAAGAGATAGCGCATCCCACTTGGAGGCATCTTCTTGTTGGATCTTGAGTGCTTTAGTGGTTGTCATTGAAAAGCAGTCCAATTCTAATTGGGGCATGCTTGGCCTTATGTGAATGATCTTAACATTTTGAATATCTTTTAATCCTCACACTTTAAAGCACCTGTTAATCTTGTTCATTTGTATCTTGTATATCTTATCCATCTTGTTCATAATTGTTTTCATATCTTATATTCATTATTGTAAGTATTTGTAGCATTGTTGTGGAATAGTTGTAACTTTGTAATACTTGTAATATTTTGTAATTAAACTCCCTTAAACGTAGTTGACCCCTTGACCAACCTTTAGGCACTAATCATAGTTGACTTAGGAAAGGGTTTGCTTAACATAAGTAGTCTTGCAGTTTGCATTTGCTGCCTTAGCATCATAGGTTAGTTTTCCCCTAAACCTTTAACAAATTAAAACCAACTCCTAGAACATAAACGTTAAATCTTATCTAGTAACTAGGGTCTACCCCCCTTGGCTTCCCTAGGAGTAAGCCTAGAAGGAAAAGGTTCCAGTCAAGGTGAAAGTGTGGACTATGAACCTAGGCATTGTGCCTCCAAGGACACACTAAGTGAGCTGGACTTTGCTCACGTTTGCAAGTGTATATTAGGACGGCAACATCTTCGGCGCCGTTGTCAGGGATAAGTCATTTACCCTTGGTCAAAACGACTTAACTTAATTTTTTAAGAACTAAACAATAAAAAACTTTAGTCCCTAAAATTCATTGAACTTATATTGGTTGATTTTGTGTGTTTCCTTTCCAAGTGGCGACTTCATTGAAAAAATTTGTCAAGTATACTAATAGGAGCACTTCACAAGGAGTGATTTATTCTTTTCCTGAACCTCAAAAGGTTTATAGGAGGAGGCTAAATCACCTTGCTCCTAGGAGGCTACTTGAAAGTCTTTGAGAAGAAGCACTCACTGATATCCAATACTTGTTCCAAACTAATAATCAACAAACTATTAATAATCCCACTAATAATCCTAACTTAACCATGAGTATCTTTTTGAGACCTTTGAACTTTGCAGCAATCCAAGGTTCCCGTCATGCAGTTCCTGAAAAGGCCATTGACAAGTTGTCTACCTTTCAAGGGAACAATGCTATAAGTGCCAAGTCCCACATCCTCAACTTTCAGATGTGTGTGGAAAGATATTGTAGGGGTCATGATGAAAAAGACGTAAAGATGACTTTGTTTGTATATTCTCTTGAAGGAGATGTTGCCGAATGGTTTACTGATTTTGCCTCAGCTAAGCCTTGAGGAAATACTAAATGAGTTTAGGAAAAGATGGAGTGATCAAAAGGAACATAGATTTCATCTTGTTGCTCTTACCACTAACCATAAAAAGGAAAATGAAACTGTGGTAGAATTTAACACTACGTTTAATAGCTTAGTGAAAAGCCTTCATAATGACATTAAGCCTTCAAATACTGCAATTTTGATTTATTATATCGAGGCATTTGAGGGTGAAACGAGGTATGCCTTAAGGGATAAGGATCCTCAAACTTTGGGAGAAACACAAGCTACAGCTATAAAAATTGAACAGAATATGCTAGATGCTAAGAAGTCTAACATTCCTGGTTTTACTAGAGGGTCCTCTTCCCAACTCTATGATGAGAAGAAGAAAAATGTTAAAACTCAGAAACCCTCTAATGATGGCATTAAGGAGCTCACTCAAATGATTAAACAAATGGAAATTAATCATGCTAATGAATTGAAGGAACATGTTAGTCAGATGAATGCCATGCAGAATCGGTTAATAGCCATGGAAAGGGGCCAAGCTAGTAGGCCCCAACATAGGCCAAATGACAAGTGGCCTAAAAAGCCCCCTCCCCAAGATCAATGACCACCAAATCCATTTGAATCCACTAATTGGGTTGACCACCAAGCTATTCATTATTGTAGACCTTGTGAGCAATTCCATGATGAATCGACTTGCCAAGTTTTCCTTCACCTTTATGATGAGACGAGGCCTTATGGATCTTCGAATGAACAAGTTAATATGTTTGGTCATGAGCTTAATGTTGGCATGTATGATTGGATGGATTCTGATGAACTTAATGGGGGAGTAGAAGACATGAATTGCATGGGTGATGTTGTGGTGGATAAAGTAACAGAAATGTTTGGTCCTAAGCCTACTCCACAACAAGTAGCTGAAATGACTAAATTTAAAGGTATTACCTAACAAAGGAATGGGAACAAAAGTCAAGACAAAAACCAAACAAACATTCCCAAGGTAGCTCCAACCCCCCCTAAGTCAAACATGTATGCAAGTTCAGAATTAAACATTGACTTAGGAGGATGGTTAAGTAATGCGAAGATGTTGGTGCCTGTGTCGGAAATAATGAAGATTCCTTCTCAGAGGGAGAAGTTGCTCAAAGCCATAGATTGTCCTTCTCAGAAAAATATTGACATTCCACCAACAAGAAGTTATCAGCCGTTTATTCTACAAAATATGGATAGAGGGAATCAAAAGAATAGACCCTTTTTCCTATCCTTGCTCGTGAATGATTTTATTCTTCATAATTGTATGCTAGATTCAAGAGCCACTTCAAATGTTATGACTACGAAAGTAATGGAACAGTTGAACCTAAGGATATCTAGACCTTATCATAACATTTGTGCTATGGATAGTAAGACAATTGAGGTGCATGGTTTAATTAAGGGGTTACAAGTACACTTAGCTGCATTCCCAGATATCATGATTGAGATGGACATTGTTGTAATTGATGTGCCTGATACTTGGGGTATGTTGCTAAACAGAAAGACAGCTGCAGATTTGGGTGGTAGTTTACAAATGGACTTAACTTATGCCACCATTCCAACTCCAAATGGTTTAGAGTTTAGATTGAATAGAGAGTTGGAAAGAAAGTATCATGTGGAAGATCCTAGAAAAAAGGAAAATGAGATTGTTTTTCAGGAAGTTGAAATGGGATGTTATGAGATAGAATATAGTTCGTCATTTACTAAGATGGAACTTAATAGCAAACCCCCAAGCATTTGCAATGTTTGGGACCACATGGATTCTTTTGATGGGCTTTTTCTTGAGGAAAGTATGGATCAGACAGATAATAGTTTGCCTCCTTCAGAATCAAAGTCAGAGTTGGATTTATCAGTTGAAGATGTGTCATCAGCTCAACCTTCATCAACAGAATCAGTTAATTGTCAGAAACAGTCAAATAGGATTCTTGGGCCACATCCTCCTTACTTAGCAGAAATTGGGAAAGTAAAAGATAGAATAAGTGATGAAAATCTGATGGGAATTACTAAGGATGATAAGGTTAATATTGATAAAGTAAAGTATGTCATCCCTAGTAAAAGATGGGCCAAGCCTTTTAAGGAAAAATTAAGTTCACAAATTTTGCACTTGGCACCTATGGAAAACCATCAGAATTTTTTTAAGGGGAATTTCCCCAAGTGGCCTAAGGTTAGAAACCGGGATTCACATGAAGGAATAAATAGTCAACATAAAGTGTATCAGCCTTCTGGCAACTCTTCTCAACCAGTGGGACGACATAAAGTCAGACATGCTAGTGAGAGGACCCCTCCTTGAAGTGTTTCTTCATATGGCAACTTGGTGTCCAAAGGGACATCTTTTGTAACGTATCTCTAACCCTTCTCCTTGTATTTCAATTTTGTATTGTTTCATTCATTATGTTGATATGTACTTAGGATTATTTCTATAACATAGATTCATTTTGTAGTTATAATGTTGTACTTTAGATATTCCATTATGTAGATGTTGTTTATAGCATTTATTCATTTGGTTATATGTGTATATGTATGATCATGTTGGTTATTGGTGAGCACCTTTTGTAGATGTTGGATTCTCGTATGCTCTCCGTCCCATGTGAGAAGATCGAACACACGTCCCCATGTGGAGCCAGATGTTGACCGCTTATTCAACCAAGGGGTCAACTCCATGTGCCATGAAGATATGCACCATCAGATGCAAATATGTCGAAGACAGTTTGGTTCTACTAAGCAATTTATGCCTCCAGCACAAATTTTTGTAAACGGAATTTCCGCACCCCTACGTGGGTTAATAATGTAATAGGTCTTCATGGTCATAGTTAGGTCAGGTACCTTGGGATGTTTTCATTGGGAGAGTTATTTTCACCGATGGTTTTTTATCCTCGGGTTATTAATTGGGGTTTTCAGCCTTATTAATTTCACTTGAGTTTTTCCCTCACACCTCCAATAATTCCTCCAAAGTGGTGAAGGGTGTTCTAATGGTCTCATCCTCTGGTAGCTATTGTTTAGGAATGATGTAAACGACCATGTAAGACATCTTAGAAAGTTTCGCGGAATTCTGTCGAGTCTAGATAGGTTTTTTTTAATTAATTAAATTTAATTAATTTTTCTAAGGTTGGGATTTTAATTATTTAATTAATTAATTGTTTTTGAGCAATTATTGTAAAAACTAGGCCTTTGGGTTTTTGATAGGGGTATTTATGCTCAAAAGAAATGGAAAGGCACCCCTACACCCTTGGGCCAAGTTTCAGCTCAATCGGACAAGTTTTGCTAGGCATTTGTCCACCCGGAGAGTCAATCAGTTAAAACAGCAATTTTAATTGCTAAGTATGACATTGTCGAAACGTAATTTTTGTAATTTTGAGTTAATGGGGTAGTGTTAAGATGGATAAATGGCAAGAGGGATGATACCTAACCTATCCAACCCACCTCCTAACCTTTACACACACCCTCACATATTATTTCACTCAAACACCCACGCCCCTAGGGGGATTTGCGCCCCCCCTCACATGAAAACCTTTGGAAACCCATTTGATTGAGTTGTGGGGCCCCTCCCATGAGTAGTGCGCCCTTCCTAGCCTACCACCTCACCTTTTGCTTGTCCCCACACTCCACCTCACATTCCAACTCACCAATCCATGCCCAAACCCTAAGTGGTGCGCCCCTCTCCTTGGGATGCTCTATTTGGCTTGGTTTTTGACACTTGGAACTCATCCAAGAGGGGTGAGTTTGCCTCTCCAAGCATAAATAGAGCCTCTCTTCACTCATTTATTCACCAATCTTTGAGCTAGTGTTACTCTACTGAAATTTCTCCCCATCTCTCTTGCTCTTTGTCTCTTGCTTCCATCCCATTGCTCTTGAGAGTCTTGGAGCAACTTGTTGCTGCAACACTCTCTCATTTGGATTAATAAAGATTTGGAGGATTTTGAATCACCAAGAGTATTTTGGTTGCATTCTTTCATATGAGGTGATATTGTGGTGTTTGAGTTTATTGTGTAGTGTTGAGTAAATCTTTAGTAAAGTAGTTTACTTGAGTAGATTAGCAAAGAGTATTCTTGTTGGTTTATATATGTTGGATAGCTAGTTGTTTGAAGTATTTCATATTGTTTATTTATCCATACATATTATCTACGTCCATGCTTCACGATTTGTCTTGAGTTTTGCAAGTTTACCTCAAGGGTGTTGAGTTTTGTACCTTGGGATTTGTTCCCCATGTGCTTATTACCTCTTTAGCACATGAGAGAAGGACATTACACTTTGTACCTTGTACTTTTGTCTAATTTCACTTTGACTTTGGTTAAAGTGAAATTTAGTCACTTTTGACCTAAAAGTGATTATTAATTCAAAGGGGTGAATTAGAGACATAAGTTGACTTAGGAAAACTTAACCCAAAGTGGGTTATTGACTTAAATATGAATGGGGAGATCTCAACCATCGATTAGATGGGAGATGAGATGATCTCAACCCTTCATATTTTAGGTTTCCTTTTGAGAGTCAAAGAAGGACGCAAAGGGTGAAGGAGGGCGCATTCTTCATTTGGTCTTTTGCTTGTTGAGAGAGGAGCTCTTGGAAGATGGAGATGAGGTCAGTTTTGTGAGGATGCTTGAGGGAGGTCGCTTGCTTTCATTCATGGAGGCTTGGAGCTACTTGTCTTGATTATTTACTAGAGCTATTCTACTTCTGAGAGGGGCGCATTAGCTGTGGAGGTTGATTCGTACCTGGTAAGATATCTAACCATCAGATTGCAGTGAGATCAGTTTCAGAGGGAGGCCATCTACTAGAGCTTCATTCTTGTGGAGGGGTTTTTAGATCTGAGCTCACAGTTGGCAATTGGAGCGGATTCAGTGGTTCTGACAATTTGTATGAGGGGCGCATCTGTTGATTTGGAGCTTGTATATCAGCTCAGTTAGAGTTGATATTGTATCAGGTTCTTTCATATATTGTATTTATTGTAACCCTTCTTCTGCTTTCCTCATATATACACACATATTCTAAACTGGTTTTCCATGGGGGGGTTTTATCCAGGGTCATGTTGACCAAAAATACCTGTGTCTACAAATGCATGATTTAGTTTCTTAGATCTGTTCATATTCAGCAGTAAATGATGTTTAGGTGTGTTATGTTTATTTTGAGATGCATGTACTAATTTCTGGTGACAAAAACAACATGCTAGAGCACCCAAAATCGAGAACATAACCGTAACAAATCAGCAAAATACTTTTGGACTGTTGGCTGTTATAAAACAGCAGAAAATACTTTACCTGACAGTGAAAACTTAGAGTCTTTCTTCGATCAAAGACAGACCAAGAAGGCAAGCTAATAGGACCTGGAATTTTCACAAATGAATTGTTGGGAAAGCCTCAAGAAGGAGTCCTCCCTCAAAGCCTTCTCAAACTCCTAGTTTACTTAGTCCTATTTTCTGCTCACATTCCATTTATATTTCAGTTTGATAAACATCTTAGATAGGTCTTATAATTTCAATTTCATTTGGAGATTTTTATGTGAAAAATTTCTGCGTAAAAAACAGAAATTTTTCTTAACATTTTTGTGTTGTGCAGCATTTCCAGCAAGCATTTTCTTGCTGGTTTTTGCAGATTCTTACCAGAAACAAGGGAATATGCTGCCGAAATTCACTCTCACAACATCCCCAAAGAGCCTCCACTAGTTGGGTAACAAATCTCTTCTTCTATCTATTCATTTCTAGCATTGTAGCAAGCCCCCGGGAAGTTCCCTTGAGGCTTGCATTCTCTTGTTGTATTTCAACCATTGTATTTTAATTTTGCAAACTAGTTTATTGCCTACACCTTGAAAGAGTGATTGGCTCAGCCAACCCCCCAAAATCGTTGGGCTAGGACTTATTTTTATTTTTGCATTTGTTATTCTCTTGCCCCACTTGTCATTAGGACAAGGTTGTGTGGCTAGTTTGCTCCAGTGATAATTGTATCTACTTTCCAACCCTCTTTGGCACAACATTGGTAGGCTTGCTTCCACCTTGTGCCATTGTGAGAGGCTTGCATTTATTTTCAAAGTTTTGCTTAACTAATTGCCTACACCTTGGGAGAGACATCCCCATATCGTATGGCTAGGATGGTAATAATGTGTTGATGGTTTTGTTGTTGACATGGTTAAAATATTCTAGAGTAGACATCACACATATACTCATCTTAGTTTAAGCCCTCAAGGCATATTTGCATTTACATGCTCTAGTTTTCTTTTCAACAAGTATTTCAATCTTTAGCATGCTATCTTCAATAGGATAACTTATATGGCTAAGTGATAAAATCTAAAGCAATTTTCTGTTATAGTTGGCAAGTTGTTCTTGTCTTTCATTTACATCTTTTTCTTCAAGTTCTTTTACATACAAATGATTGAGTAAATTATGATGGAATAGCTCATGTGTTTCAGCTTTTCTTTACAAGTTTTGATGTGTTCATATGCTGCAATTTCATAAGCTGCAACACATTCACAGCAGTCATTTAACTTTCGGTTTTGGGCAGTTTTCAATATTTTTTGGCATCTAAAACTCACCTAAAACACTCATAACACACTTTAAGACTTAGTCCTAAGTCATAATAATACTTTAGACCAACTAGGACACCTAAATTCCACCATCTTCACCATCTAAAACAGGGTTTGAGGAAAACAACGGAATGTGTAGGTCGGGTAAGGTCTCACGGCGCACAGGATGCATCCTTTCCGGGAAGTACTCGGATCTTAGGGCTGACTGAGAAAGCTAGGGTGGGCCATGTTGCCTTACTATCTTGAGCATCCAACAGCCATTTGGCAATAAGAGGAGGAGGATTAAGGTTTGACACTTAGTTAGGAGGGTAATTAAAATCTGTAAATATTTAAGCAATTCCTAACCACTTAGTCTTTTAGACAATCTTTACTTGGGTATATATTATGATGGTTTGTTTACAGCATTAGCTCGCAAGCACATACATCCTTTATCTTTCATGCAAGTGTGGTTGAATATCTAAGTGTTAGATCTGTTGATTTTGTCAAGCATTTATCTTTCAAGTATTTTATATCTTTCAATTCATGCTCTTTATGGTGTGATCCCTCAAGAGATAGCGCATCCCACTTGGAGGCATCTTCTTGTTGGATCTTGAGTGCTTTAGTGGTTTCCATTGAAAAGCAGTGCAATTCTAATTGGGGCATGCTTGGCCTTATGTGAATGATCTTAACATTTTGAATATCTTTTAATCCTCACACTTTAAAGCACTTGTTAATCTTGTTCATTTGTATCTTGTATATCTTATCCATCTTGTTCATAATTGTGTCATATCTTATATTCATTATTGTAAGAATTTGTAGCATTGTTGTGGAATAGTTGTAACTTTGTAATACTTGTAATCTTTTGTAATTAAACTCCCTTAAACGTAGTTGACCCCTTGCCCAACATTTAGGCACTAGTCATAGTTGACTTAGGGAAGGGTTTGCTTAACATAAGTAGTCTTGCACTTTGCATTTGTTGCCTTAGCATCATAGGTTAGTTTTCCCCTAAACCTTTAACAAATTAAAACCAACTCCTAGAACATAAACGTTAAATCTTATCTAGTAACTAGGGTCTACCCTCCTTGGCTTCCCTAGGAGTAAGCCTAGAAGGAAGAGGTTCCAGTCAAGGTGACAGAGTGGACTGTGAACCTAGGCATTGTGCCTCCAAGGACACACTTAGTGAGCTGAACTTTGCTCACGTTTGCAAGTGTGTATTAGGACGGCAACATGAAGAAGGGGCTAAAGGCCCAGAGGGTAAAAATCGCTGGCAAAAGATAAAATCCAAAAGATCAAAAACTTCAGATGCTTCGCCCAAGGATCCCTGAGAAAGCAATAAAAGGCTTCTCAGCAAGAAACAGAGGGACCCATAAAATAATAAAATCAAAACCTAGTTGGAGGATAGGGTTTCTCATCACAAGCTAGCCTATTAGGTCCATGGGCATGTAGCGGTATGACACTACCATTCAGCTAGTCATCACGCCAGGGTAGTGGCTATTGGTGGCATAGACAAGAGAAAGGGGGTCTCATAACGAGCCAGCCTATTAGATCCATGGGCATGTAGCTGTATGACACTACCATTCAATTGGTCACCACGCCAGGGTAGTGGCTCTTGGTGGCATAGCCAAGAGAAAGGGGGTCTCATCACGAGCTAGCCTTCTCATGTCCGTGAAATGCTTACGGGTAACATTGTCACCACGCCAGGGCAATGTCCCCTAACTAGTCTCTTGAAAGAAAAAGCAATAAGATAAAAAGATAAAAGGCATTGAATGAGCTTGGAAACATTTGCATCCATGACAAGGGTCAGCTCACCCTCTTCAGAGGCACCCATAGGTAAGCCATACATTCCCCTGTCATCATTGCACCCATTGCTCAAACATCCCTCACCACCTCATCCACTTACATGGCCTGGATTTGTCTTCACCTAGAAACATCCCACATCCAATGAGAAATAGCCCAATAGGACCTCCTGACGTCCTCTCCAAACCTAGCTTGTAGAATAGCACGATGTCTTTGAGCACTTGTCTAGGAAAAGGGGGTTTTATGCACATGTTTAAATAACTTGATTATTAGATGTGATTGACATTGCTATGATCCCTGTGACTTATGAGCCCATGGAGGGCGTACTTGTTGTTGTTGCAGGGCCACACCCGACAGACAGGTACACATGGGGAGATGATTAGTTCGGACCTCCATAGGGCTAAAATCCCACCAGATGGATGTTGAGACCCCAATCAGGGGCAGAGACAAATCAGAGGTTTGCACCAGAGAGAGGAGGACGTTCCACCAGAGACAGCCTGGCAGGCCTAGACCCAGGGGGGTCTTGCCCTCCTACTATGATGTTGGCCTTGAAAGGCCCATGACGTCACCTTTGTGACCCTTGACGTCACCAGCGTTTGATGGACACTTTGGAGGCAGTTATGTGCCAAGTGGCACTTGTGGCTTGATCTAGAGGACTTGGGAGCCCTAACATTTTGCTCTTGGAGGCCAACGTTTCACTAGAGAGAACTAACATCACCCTAAAGGGGCATGACGTCACCATTTCTGCTTGATTTAGGGTTTTAATTTGTCATTTAATGTAAAAACTGGATATTACATGTAAATTGGCCATGTGGACCTTTTTGACCTAATTTTGGTCATTGTAACTGTATAAATAAGGGATTTTCCCTAGTATTATTTCATCATCTTTCACTCACATTTAAGTGAGGTCTGAAATTTGGGCCCTACTTAGGGTTTCTTGGCTGAAATTTAGTGCACACTTCTTGAAGGAGGCTTATTTTGGAGTATTTTGGCATTTTTCTTGGTCGAAGTGTTCAACTAGGCTATTTGCTAGATGATTCTTGGTGAAAGTAAGTAAATTTTCTGCAATTCTTCTTCATTGAATGGTTACAGTTGTATTTATCTTGCATTTATACTAAGATTATGAAATTGTTAACTTAAACCCTAGGAGGCTAAAGCACATGTTATTGTTCTTGCCTTAATAACTTTCACCTACTAGATTGTGCTAGAAAACCGATTTTCTTGAGGCTTTTTGCTAAGGGCCTTGCCATTGCAACACCCTAGCACCTTTTGTTTCATCTAATTCGTCATCTACTTCATCCTTGAGCTAAAGGAGGGAAACTACTAGGGCCTAGGGTTACCTACTTCCTAGTAGCCACTTTCCCCCTAGGATTTGGTAATTGAAGCCTTGGGCTACCAACACTTCAATTATTGACCTTCTTGTCTCTAGTTCTCTTATTATCATTTGTTCCTTCAAGACTTGTCGTTGCCTAAAAAGACTCCATTTACCCTAAAAAGCATTGATCTAAGCCTTACAATTGAGTGATTGACAAAAACTACTATCAAAACCTTTACCTTAAGCTCTCTACTAACTATTCCTAACCTTAAAATAGTCTAATCTACTAACCTATTTGTTGTTGTTACTAAAACAAGCTACAACCATCTATTGCAGCATTAAAAGCACATAAAAGCAATTGTAAAGTTGATTTATACACTGCCTGATTTGCTTCCGACAAATGCTTATACTTTGTTATTGTTGAGTAATTATTCTTGGTCATTGTGAAGCCATTTCAAGGCTTTTATTGTGAAGCAATCATCTCATAAACATTGCTACTACAAACTTATGTTTGCTTCACCATATATCAACTATTGCTTTATTCATAAAGTCCATGGTTTTATGAAGTACTAACAGCAAGTTGTACTTGCGAAAGATATATTTTCTTGTTGCTTTGTTCTGGGCAGGTACATCTTAATACTTCACTACTTCATTGTTTAAAACCCTGGGACTTTCTGATCAGTGTGACTTGTGAGAGGGGATATTTTCATAGACACTTTAACCTTTGCCTTCTCAAACCCCCAGGTCGTTGGGGACGTCTCTCCTGGGCCATCAACCCTAAATAGAAAGAGGTATCTTGTTGAGGTGACAGTGATAGGATAACCTCTTGTTATGCCAATTTGCCTTCCCTTAGCCTTATCCTTTGGAAAAAGTACAAATTGAGCGATAAGATTTTGGCGTCGTTGCTGGGGAACACTGAGTCAATTCTCCTCAAGACGACACTTCTCAGTAAGCCTTTCCTCAAAAGCCTTTACTTTACAAAGCTTACCTGGCGACTCCACTGAGGGTGATCCCCTCATTCCTTTGATAATTTCAAGAAAATTGTCTGGCGACTTCACAAATGACGACCCGTAGTGGACGTCAGTACACACTCTCTTCTACTGCTATAATTCTTATTACCCTTGTAAATCCTCTTAAATGGTCTCACAAAGAACTCTTTGGCCCTTTGGATCTAGCTAACACCCAAGGAGGATTACATGATCTACCCAAGAGGGTTGACTCCTGGATACCTAGATTTTCAGGAGAGGAAGGATTCTATGGTAACTCACATTGGACCTGTTATCGCATAGTTTGTAGCAAGGATAAAAGACTTGAGGTTTGAAGGTCAAACTGGCGTAACAGGAACCAATCCCACCCAATGTCACCACAATGGGATGGTTCTTTCTCTTTATGCAGGTGAGGCCCAAGGGAGATGTCCCCGGTGACCTGGGGTTTTGAGGAGGCAAGAGGATTAAAAGACAAGGATAGATTTCCCCCTCACAAGTCACCACCAAGCAAATAGTCCTGGCTAAACAGCCAATAATAAAGTAAACCCCCCAAAGATAAACCTGTCTGAGACAAAGCAACAACAAATGATATATGCAAGCTAATTCAATGGGTTAGTACTTCATATAAATGAATGACTATCTGATGAACATGTAAGCAATTTTGGCAATAAATATTGACGAAGTCAATGTTTATAAATAGCAATGAAAATTATCACTTCACCAATAAATACTGGAATAATGTGGCATTCAAAGTAATAGATCAACACTTCATTCAATTATGCCTCAAATCACCATTCAATTGCTTATAAAACAAAATGTTTGTTGCACAAAGGTGTTAATAGCAGAAGATGACAGCAGCATATAGGGTTAGAGGGTTAGTTAGGTTAGGGTTTGATTCAAAGTGTTGATAGTAGTTTTGATCAGGTTCACTTCAGCGCATGAGGTCTTAGGATCAGTGCCTTAGGGTTAAATGGAGTCAATAGTGAAGGACGCAAAAACTGAAGGAGACAAAAGTCAAAACGGCTAAGGACTAGAGGGAGAGACTTTGAGGTGTTGCTAAGGCAAGGCCTCAAAGTCAAAACCCTAGGGGAGAGAGGCTCACTTTGGTGTAGGTGAACTAGGCCTCAGTGCTCTCTCCTCCTTCCTTAACTCAAATGGAAAAACGGTTAGCTGAAAGATGAAGCATAAAACCAAAACTAGAGGATTTGATGAAGCAAGGTGTTGCTACAGCAAGGCCTTTTCAACAAACTCTAGAGAAAAACAGCCCTAAGTGTAGTAGACCTAGGTTGAAGACGTCTCTCTCTTCTTGGCCTCTAGATAGTACGGCTAGCAATAAATGAAGAAAGGAAGGGAGTGTAGCAACGGCTAGGCTCTCTCCTTCTTCAATGGCTGAAAATTTCTCTCAAAGGGGACACGAGACAAGGGCCTACTTGTGTGCTTGTCACCTAGGGTTTTGTTCAGCAAAAATCATAAACACATGCAAGAAATTAAACTACAACCATTCATTCAAGAACTTTTGCAGAAAAATACTTACAATTCACCAAGAAATATCAATGCAAACCCTAGTTGTAACACCTTCCTTCAAGAGAAATGCCAAAACATGCCAAAATAATCCTCCTTCAACAAGTGTGCATCACTAAATCAGCCAAAACCCTAGAATAGGGTGCAAATTTCAGACCTCACCAAGTGGTGAGTGAGTTGTGATGAAAAATTGAAGGTAAAAACCCCTCATTTATATAGTACCATGACCTAATTTTACATTTTAGGTCATGTAAAAGGCCGACAAGGCCAAAATACCAAATCATATTGTTTTTACATTAAATTGTCAAATTAAAACCCTAATCAAGCTAAAAAGAACTAATAAGCCCCTTTAAGGGAGATGTCATCCCCTTCTAGGGCAAATGGGGCATCCTAGAGAAAAACGTTAGCCCTCTTTGGGCTTCTCCAACCTGCCACACGTGCCAATGCTGCCTAGTCTGCCTCTCAAGACGTCCATGATGTTGGATGATGTCATGGTCAATATGGTGACGCCCTAGACCTTCCAAGGCCAACATTCCACTAAAAAAGGGCCATCCCCCCTAGGTCAAGCTCTGCGAAAGTGCCTCTAGTGGAATGTCCTCTTCTTCTATGGTGCAAAGCCCCTGATCCATCTCTATCCTGTCTCTGCCCCCTGATGGGGTCTCAGCATCCACCTTATGGGCTCTTCAGCCCCATGGAGGTTTGAACTGATCATCTCCCCATGTGTACCGGTCCAAAATGGTACCTGTCCGTCGAGCATGGTCCCGCACATCAAAAGCTACGCCCTCCATGGGCTCATCAGTCACAGGGATCATAGCAATGTCAATCACATCTCATCATCAATATTATTAAACATGTGCATAAAATCCCTAATACATCAGTTAACAGCTCAAAGACGTTACACAAGCGTACAATACAAGTCTGGAGAAAAGGACAAGGCGTCCTATTGGGCTAGGGTCCACATAAGAAGGAAAGTTCTCAGAAGAAACCTCATCCAAGCCATGTAAGTGGGTGATGTGGTCATAGGATGTCCAAACATGTGGGTGCAGTGAGGGCCAAGGATGAAAAAAAGTTACATGTGTGTGCCTTTGTAGAAGGCGAGTCGTACCTGTCATGGATGCATTTTTTCCAAGCCCATTCTTGCCTTTTATTCTTCATATTTTTATTCTTTTATCTTTTATTGTTTTTTGTTCAAGAGCTAATCAGGGGACATTGCCCTGGCGTGGTGACCAGTGGTAACAACGTTACCCACAAGTATTTTCACAGAAATGAGAAGGTTGGCTCGTGATGAGACCCCGTTTCCCTTGGCCATGCAACCAAGAGACACTGCCCTAGCGTGGTGACCAGCTAATGGCAATGTCATATTCTTAGACACCCATGGACCTAATAGGCTAGCTCGCGATGAGACCCCCTATCCTTTGGTTAGGCCTTGTTTTATTATTTTTCCAGGTCCCTCTTGTTTCTTGCTGAGAAGCTTTTTATTGCTTTCTCGGGGATCCTTGGGCGAAGTATCTCGAGGTTTTATTTTTAGGCTTTTATCTTTTACCAGCTTGCTTTTACCTTCTGGGCCTTTAGCCCCTTCTTCCCATGAGATAAGGTGCAATCCTGAAAGTAGGTCAACCCAATGTCTGGACAAGTGGAATGGGGCAAGTGAGCGGGACACAAGATGAAACAGTGGTAATATGACAGAAGCGGACGATGGCTTTTCATAAATCCCCCCAGTGGCAAACCAAAACCTACAAACACAGGCTTGCTAGGGCATTCTGTCAATCCCCCAAACATGGTCAAGTGGGCTAGTGTAAGATCCAAGCAGTTGTTAGAAATAAAAGGAATCAAATGCATACATTCAATGGTTTTGATGATCAAAGTGACACATACCATGATACTCGAACTAATTACCTAATGGAGCAAGAACCATCTCTGACATAGGACCAAGCCGATGGTGGTGGATGTTGCTGCTGCTGACAAGATGAAGATGTTGGAAAAAAGAAAAGGTGGGCCCTCCAGGGCCATGCTAAAGTCCATCCTGTTCTCGGTACTCTATGTTTAGGACCTGTGGGCCTCGAGACATGATCTCCTAGTTATCCCTGAAAGTGGGGGATAACAGGACCAAGTTTTGTGAAGGGTTTGAATTTCACCAATCTGGACAAGAACATCCTGACACCTGTATGAGGCTCTTTACAAGTTCACTCACCAAAACTGCCAGAACCTGGATTAACAGTAAACCAAGTAGGAGCTTCAAAAACCCGGAGGATCTAGAACGAGCTTTCAAAAGAAGATGGTGTAAAAAGGAAAGTATAGCTTTCTTCTACTCAATACCTCGAGATTTGCAAAGGAACCAATGAGAGCATTAGGGATTTCGATGATAGGTTCAATATTCTCCTTAGCAAACTCCAACCCAACTTTAACCCAAAAAGTGTTATTCTCCAACATTACTTAGCCTCCTTAGAGGGAACTTTGCAGTTCATCCTCAAACATCGATTACCCTCAAGCCAGGAAGAAGCACAAGAGGTTGCTTGTCAGATTGAGGAAAACCTTAGGTTCAATGATTCCATCCATCAGATTAACGTCTTGAACAGTAATGACTTATGCGAACCAAATGAAGAGAGCATGATAGAACTGGAGCCTGACCTCCTAGAAATCTTTGAGGTGGAATATGGCGCTTACCCTAGAAAATGGAGCATAGGTTTCACGAACATGGAAGATGCTTCCTTATTTTCTCAACACAATGAATCTCCTGAGGATATGGAACCCACTCAAGACATGTTTGGAAAACCCGAGGATGAAGATATTGAATACTCCCTGCCTCAAATTTACGAGGATGACAGTCTTGAAGAGGAATCCCCTTTTGTCTACCAAGTAGGAAGCATGGAAACAAAATATGGAGAAACTGCACCTTTTTACGTTACCCTCCAAGTCAATGATTCTCTCCTCCATAACTGTGTATTTGACCCAGATACCCCTAGTCATATTATAACCGAGAGGGTCATGCACCAAAGGTCTAAACATATCACAGCCGAATACACAAGGAGGCTTTACACGAGGCATTATTAAGGATCTGAGCATTGCTTTCCATGCTTACCCTGATGTCCCTTTTACTATTAATGTATTGGTAATAGATGCTCTAAGCAAATGGGGAATCATACTCCGTAAGGACCTTGTAGAAAACTTAACCGGAAGTTTCCAAAACCAAGGGTCTGAAGCTATCATACCTCACCCTGAAGGAGGATTCTGTACCCTTCACAAAGAACCCATCACAGGATGCCTTATCGAGACCCTTGATGAACCTGATGACTAGCTTCTTTGTGTTAACAATGGGATTGAGAATTGGTTCATCCAAGAGGCAAGTTCGGGAGATGAACCTACCAAGACACCCAAAGGAATGTGGACCTTAGAGTTTGATGGAGCTCATTCGAATTCTGGCTCAGGGGTAGGTATTGTCTTGACAACCCCATCCAAGGAGACCTTCTATTATTCCTATAGACTTGAATATGCGCAGGAGAACCAGGAAACAATGCTTAGGGGGCAGTTTGAAATGAGGGAGACTTTGGAAAGAATTAATGCTAACCAGGAGAATATTGCGCAACTCCTGCTACAGATGACACATGGGGGGAAAGGACCACACATTTATGCAAACAAGGAAGCCAGTGGTTCTCATGGGGGAACTAGACCTCATCAAGAACAAGATCTTCATTATCATGCAGAGGGACAGAGCTTTGGAGGAGGATCCTCTAGGGGGGATCACACAGTAGAGTCCCTCCTAGACTCTATATGCCCACATTTTTGGATGGTCAACCACAGGGTAACCACTTTAATGAAGTGCAACACCACTTTGAGGAATATGCCAGGGAATACGAGGCCTTGAGTGCAGGATTCAAGAGACATGTGACACTAGACCAATACTGTGGTATCAAATTCAAAGGCCAACCCAAAAACTATCACAGGAACAATAATGAGTTGGATTGCAGAGCAGGTAAAATGGAGATTCCATAATTTGATGGGTCTCTCAAGGTGTCTGCGCAAACTTGGGTACATAAGCTAGATACCTACTTACAGTTCAACCCACTGTTGAATATATCTCCGATATTTCGGAAATATCGGAAATGCCACTAACATTTTCACCCTCCCGATATTTTCTTCACAAAATTTCGCGACACATCCGACACAATGAAAGTGTCGCGACACTTTCATTATCTCGCGAGAAATTGGCAAAGTGTCGTGGGTCTATGGAATGTGTCGGCCTGCTGGAAAAAAGTGTGCGTGAACTCAAGATAAAAATCTTCTATTAAAACTATTTCCAAGAACCTTAAAACGAACCGGTAATTAAGTAAAAGTGACATTCTCCTTTATCTTTCATTTTCATCCTTTTACTTAAATTTTTAACATTACCATTAATTATTTCAGGATGTTTGAGAGTGGTTCCAACCTCATTGGACTTCATATGGAGAAAGTAGAATTCCAGGTCCCATTCAAAATTCAGCAGACTTAACAGTTTTCAGGATTTCAAGATTGGCAAGATTGCAATGTTTCCACTGGATTCTATCATGTATGAGAGTATGGAACTGACATTTAATCAAGAGAACCAAGCCCTTTATGTACCTCGATGTTGGTGGCATTGATTGTTGAACTCTTTTGTCAAGACCCCAGTAAAAATGTACCCTTCACTCAAGTATAAACTCTTCTATTGAACTCTTCTCTTTGTCGTCGTGTCAGGTGACTTAGTAGTGTATGTGCACACCAACCTCTGTCTTATATACAAGTAGAGAGAAGAGTGGTGGAAGGGAAAGACAAAGATGTGGGATGTGTTTTCTGATGATATGGGTTTGAACAACAGTGTTGAGTTGTTCATTAGCCAACTTGGATCTTAATGAACTAGTCCTAGAGCCGGTCACTTTTGATGATGGTGATCCTCTTGAGGGGTCATCCTCCAGAGTCCACATCAACAAATGCAAGGATTGCATTGGATATAGGGGAGGAGGAGGAGGATGGAGGAGAGAGCAGTGGTAGTGATGCCAATCTTGATGATTATGACATGGAGGACTACTGACAGTCACGACTCATGAGCTATGAGATTCTTCCATCTACGGTTCTAGTATCTACCCTATAGCTATTTTGTATTTTTCATTGGCATTCCCACCTATAGTAT
>JASDQU010737248.1:23201-33606 GCA_032191745.1 Picea mariana | reverse complement strand
TACCACCACTTTTCCATCTTATCTCCCACTCATCTGTCTCATTCCCCTTGTCCGAACATTAGGATGATCTGTTTGTGGGGTTGCACCTTATCTCATGGGAAGAAGGGGCTAAAGGGCCAAAAGGTAAAAGCAGTTGGTAAAAGATAAAAGCCTAGAAATAAAACCTCGAGATGCTTCGCCCAGGGATCCCCGAGAAGGCAATAAAAGGCCTCTCAGCAAGAAACAAGAGGGACCTGAAAAAATAACAAACAAGACCTAGTCAAGAGGATAGGGGGTCTCATCACAAGCCAGCTTATTATGTTCATGGGTACCTAACAGCATGACATTGCCACCATCTGGTTACCACGCCAGGGCAATGACTTTTAGTTGCATGGCCAAGGGAAAGGGGGTCTCATCACGAGCCAGCCTTATCATCTCTGTGAAAGTACTTGTGGGTAACATTGTCAGCTCTAGTCACCATGCCAAGGCAGTATCCTCTAGTTATCCCTTGAATAAAAAGAAAAAGAAGAAGAAAAGGCAAATAAAGAAAAGATTAAAGGCAAGAAAGGGCTTGGAAAAAATTGCATCCATGACGGGTACAGCTCGCCTTCTACAAAGGCACCCACAGGTAATATCATGCATCCCTGGCTCTCACTCTACCCGTATGTTTGGACATCCCTTAGCCACATCACCTCATTTACATGGCTTGGATGAAACCCCTTGGAAACTTTCCTTTCCTTATGGATACTAGCCCAATAGGGTGTCTTGTCCTTTTTCTCAACCTTGTATTGTAGGTTTTTGTAATGTCTTTGAGCTATTGAATGATATATCAGGGTTTCTATGCATATGTTTGATAATATTAATGATGAAATGTGATTAACATTGTTATGATCCCTGTGACTAATGAGCCCATGGAGGGCGTAGTTTTTGATGTGCAGGACCATGCCCGATGGACAGATACCATTTGGACCGGTACACATGGGGAGATTATTAGTTCGGACTTCCATGGGGCTGAAGAGCCCATCAGATGGTTGCTGAGATCCCGTTAGAGGGGCAAAGACAGGACAGTGTTTGATTGAGCTCTTGCACCAAAGAAGAAGAGGACGTTTCACCAGAGGCACTTTGGCAGAGCCCGACCTAGGGGGAATGACCCCTTTTCAGTGGAACGTTGGCATTGGAAGCCTTAGAATGTCCCCATCATCACCATGACGTCATCCAGCTTCATGGTCACTCTTGGTGGCAGATTGGGCAGCAGTGGCACGTGTGGCATGTTGGAGAGGCCCCTGAGGGGCTAACATTTTACTCTTGGATGTCTCATTTGCCCTAAAAGGGGCTAGCGCCTCCCTTGAAGGGGATTTTGCCTTTATTACAGCTCAGTTAGGGTTTTAATTTGACAATTTAATGTAAAAACAATATGATTTTGGTTTAAAGCCTTGTCGGCTTTTTTTTATGACCTAAAATTAATTAAAGGTCATTGATACAGTATATATTGAGGAGTTTTATCCTCATTTTGACATAACACAACACTCACTCTCCTAGTGAGATCTGATTTTTGCGCCCTACTTGGGTATTTGTTCTCTTTGAGTGAGGCGCACTTGTTGAAGGAAGGCATTTCTTGGCATTTTTGGCATTTCTCTTGAAAGAAGGTTTACAACTAGGGTTTGCAATGCTATTTCATGATGATATGTAAGTGGTTTTTCTTCAAAACTTCTTGATTGAATGGTTGTAGTCTTATATTCTTGCATTTATTATAACTTTGCTGATTTTAAAACCCTAGGGGACAAACACACAAGTAGGTCGTTGTCTCATGTCCCCTAAAAGAGAAATTTTCAGCCATTGAAGAAGGAACGAAGAGCCTAGCCATTGCTACACTCTTATTGCTTCTTCCCCTTGTGCTAGCCGTACCTTTAAAAGTCAAGAAGGAGGAGACATCCCAGGCCTAGGTTGTCTACACCTAGGGTCGTCCTGCTTCTAGGGTTTGGTGATAGGGCCTTGCTTGAGCAACACTCTCCCTCACCACACTCTCGTGTCTTGATTTATCTTTTATACTAGTCGTTTTGCCAAGCCAAACCTAAGGAAGGAGGAAAGAGCACGAGGCCTTGCTTTAGCAACACCGGAGTGAGCCTCTTTCCCCTAGGGTTTTGTTTCTGGGGCCCTGCCATAGCATCACTTTAGAACCCTTCCCTCTAGTCCTTAGCCTTTTTCCTTCAACCTTTGCGTCCTCCCTTAATTTGACTCCATTTACCCTTAGGCATTGATCTTAGGCCTCCAACGTTGAAGTGATAGTGGTCAAACAAACTCTTAACTATTTGCTAAACGAAACCCTAACTAAACTACTAACCCTAAAAAGTTGATGTCATCCTTGGTTATTCCATCTTGATGCAGCAAGTTCTCTTTATAGGCAATTAGATGATGGTTTAAAGCATTTATTGAATAAGGGATTGATTGGACACACCGATTGCTACATCAGCTTCGTATTTATTGATGAATTGATATTATTTCATTGTTGTATTAATAAACATTGATCTCGTCAATATCTATTGCTTATATATTGATATCAGATAGTTATATGAATTACTGGCCCTTTGAATCATAGCCTGCATGTATTAGTTTGTTGTTGCTTTGTTCCGGGCAGGTGTTCTCATTTGGGCCTACACTTCATTATTGGTTGTTTAGCCCTACTATCTGCTCTTGGTGGTGGCCTGTGAAGAGGGAATTTCACTTTGACCTTTATACCTTAGCCTCTTCAAAACTCCAGATTACTGGGGACGTCTCCCCTGGGCCTAACCTCCCTAAAGAGAAAGAACCTCCCCATCGTGGTGACATTGGGTGGGGTAGGTTCCTGTTACACCAGTTTGGCCTCTATCTTCTAGCCTTTTGACCTAGCTACAAATTGTGCGATAACAAGCCTTACTGAAAAGAAGGCATATACCTACAATGGAGTTTGAGGGATTTCATGTGGAGGTAGCAGGTGGGCGCATAATGCCTTGTGATAGGTATATTCCAGGGATGAAGCTTACCTTGGGCAGGCATGACTTGGCACAGGACTTTTATGTGATGGACCTACCAGACACTAATGTCATTCTAGGAGTCCAGTGGCTTAGCAGATTAGAACCCATCACCACCAACTACAAAACCATGGAAATGTCTTTCAATGAAGAAAATGATAAAAAGGTGGTGTTGAGGGGAATGACAGGTAATACACCTAGAGTGGTGACAACAAAAAGCATGGAAGCCATATTCAGAAGAGAAGACATTGTATACACAGCAGAATGCACAATCTCAATACAACTAGACAAGGAAGGGCAATCTCACTACTCACCGGATATTCAGACAATCATTGGCAAGCACAACAAGGTCTTTGGACCAATCCCACCAGGAGCCCCACCTGATAGAGGGTTTGAGCATATAATAGAATTGGAGGAGGGAGAAAAACCAGTCATCACTACTTATAGATACCCCAAAAGGTATAAGGACGAAATTGAGAAGGTTATCAAGGAATTTTTAGACATGGGTCACATCAGGCCAAGTTCTAGCCCTTTTGCATCTTCAGTAGTGTTGGTAAAGAAGAAAGATGGGACAATGCGCATGTGTATTGATTTCAGGGCACTGAACAAAAAAAACATCAAAAATAGATACCCCATCCCTAGGATTGATGAACTATTGGATGAGCTTGATGGGGTTGTTTACTTCACAAAAATAGACTTGCGCTCTGTCTATCATCAGATCAAAATGAGGGAGCAAGACGTGCCCAAAACAGCTTACAGATGCCATTATGGTCACTACGAATTCCTGGTTATGCCCTTTGGGCTAACTAATGCGCCATCCACCTTCCAATCTTGTATGAATCATGTTTTCAACAAGCAGTTGAGAAAACTCTTCTTGGTTTTCTTTGATGATTTGCTAATATATAGCAAGACTTGGGAGGAACATCTTCAGCATGTAGACCAGATATTGGCCATCATGGAAGGACAGTCCTTATATGCCAAGGAAGCCAAATGTGAATTTGGCATGACAGAAGTTCTTTATTTGGGGCACATCATTGGAGTGAAAGGAGTACAAGTGCACCAAGAGAAGATACAAGCCATACTTGACTGGCCTACACCCAAGACTCTTACTGAACTAAAAGGCTTTCTTGGAATCTGTTGTTACTACAAGAGGTTTGTAAAAGGCTTCTCCCATCTTTGGGCACCATTGACAGATTTGACCAGAAAGGGCGCATTTAAGTGGAGCCAAGAGGTACAAGTGACTTTTTCAGGATGAAGAAGGTAATGAGCACTTGCCCGGTACTTTCATTGCCAGATTTTGCGCAACCTTTCATATTGGAGTGTGATGCCTCAAGAGAGGGCATTGGAGTTGTACTCGTGCAAAATAGGCACCCCATTGCCTATGAGAACCGAAAACTTAGGGGTCTTGAGCTGCTCTACACCATTTATGACAAAGAGATGCTAGCCATCATGCATGTATTAGCTAAGTTCAGGAAATACTTGGTTGGGGCAAAATTCATTGTGAGAACAGATCACAATAGCCTCAAATACTTTTTGGACCAAAAAGACTTAAATGAAAGACAATAGAAATGGGTTAGCAAGATCCAGGCCTATGATTCTGACATTGAATATGCCAAGGGGAAAAATAATGTGGTGGCAGATGCCTTATCTAGAAGACCCTCAGTCCATGCCATGATAGATATTTCAGTTGACTGGAAAGCACACCTCTTGGTGGAATACTCAAAAAACAGGTTCGCCTGTGAATTGATGGATGGGAAGGTACAAGATGACAACTTCAGGATTGTCGATGATGTCATATACAATAAGGGTCGAATCTTCCCAGTTCTTGAATCAGTTTTCAAAGGAAGAGTATTACAGGCATGTCATGATTCACCATTGACAGGGCATAAGGGGTTTTCAAGACATACAGACAGGTAAGGGAAAGATTCGCATGGAAGGGGATGAAGGAAGATGTGATGCGCTATATCAAGGAATCCGCCACCTGCCAGGAGAACAAGGATGAACACACTCATCCAGCTAGTTTGTTGCAACCACTCCCCATCCCAGAGCAGAAATGGGATAGTATATCCATGGATTTCATCATCGGGTTGCCTAAGGTCCAGGGCAAGGATTATATATTTGTGGTTGTGGACAGATTAACCAAATTTTCTCATTTCTTCGCCATTGCCACAAATTTTTAGTGCTTCACAGGTTGCAGACTTATTCTTCAGAGAGATCTTCAGATTGCGTGGTTTACCCAAAACCATTGTGAGTGACAGGGACAGTAGGTTCATGAGCAACTTTTGGCAAGAGCTATTCAGGTTGGTAGGTACGGCCTTGACCCCCAGCACTGATGGCCAAACTGAGATAGTCAACAAATGGGTTGAAGGCTACCTTCGAAATTATGTTTCAAGACAACAGAAGGCATTAAGTGGCTTCATTTGGGAGAATATTACTACAACACCACCTATCACATGTCTATCGATATGTCACCTTTCAGTGCCTTATACAGCTATGATCCCCTCACATTTGTGGAGATTGTCCTCGGGGACAGTAGAGCTCCCTTGGTACAGGATTGGATTCAACAGAGCCAGGATATACTCAAAGAGCTTAAAGACCACTTGCAAAGGGCACAGAATCAGCAGAAGGTACAAGCAGATAAGCACAAGGTTGAGTGCACATTTGAGGTAGGTGACTTGGTATATTTGAGGCTCCAACCCTATAAGCAAGCCTTTATTAAGAGAAGTGACGTAGATAAGCTTCAACCCCGCTTCTTTGGACCATACAGGGTAAACATGAAGGTAGGGGTCGTGGCATATGAGCTAGATCTACCCCAGGGCAGAAAAATGCACAATCTCTTTCACGTATGTTTCCTAAAATGAGCCATCGGGAAGCACATCACTCCCATAGAAGTACTACCCCCTTTGGATGAGGAAGGGCAATTGATATTAATTCCAGAAGAAGTATTAGAAGTAAGGGAGAAAAGGTTAAGGAAGAGGAGCATCAAGGAATACCTGATCAGGTGGAAGAACTTACCCATTGAGAATGCTACTTCGGAAAGTGAACAGGTTCTTCAAGAGACAAGATCAGAATTGCTTGTGGGCAAGCAAGTTCTAGTAGGGAGACTGTTGTTGATATTATGGTAGCTGCGGAAGGTATTTACCTCCACGTGTAAACCTGACAAGGATAAAATACTCCGAGAAGCAAGAATAAACCCTAATGAGTTGGCTAATAACCCTAGAAGACTTGTCGGCTCAAGAAGATAATTTATATTAGGTTATTAGCATCCAAGAGAAGAAGTCGGCCAGAAATAATAATATATATTGAACAGACAGATACCCAGAATGAGAAGTCATCCCAAGCAGTTAGCCAGAATTAGTATAAATACAAGAGGCCAGTTCTCATTCTGGCATGCAGTCTCAGAATTGCAGTGCCCAGTCTTGTGCGCAGGTTTAAGGAGAGCTGCCATTGTAGTTGTTGCAGCTAGCAGATCATGTTTGGCTAGGGTATTGTCAATGGTAAAACGAGCACACATCTTTCATATTCTAACAGGTTATGGGCCCACACCTCCTTCATTCAGTCTAAACGCTGGAAGAAAACATAGCCGCTAGGATATTGAGCTCGCTGAGGAACTGCCACTAAGGTTACTAGCAGAAGCAACTTCCAAGACATTGTCGCTAGGGTTACTAGCAGGAGCAGTTGCAGAAACCCTAATCCTCTTGTTGAGGCACCTTAAGTGAATGGATTGACCTAATCTCCGGATAGATCAGTGCGCTCTAGCTTAGCGCATCTCCTGGTACTCTCAGCAAGCTAAGACATGAAGTTTGAGTTTTTGGTCTAAACTAGGGTTTGACCAAGTCAAAGCAGCTATGACTTATTCTATGAAGTCAGAGAACAAGTTAGATGGAGCTTCTAACTTCAGAGCCTGGAAGACAAGGATTGACCTCATCCTTGCCAAGAATAAAGTTGGATATCGTGAAAGAAAAGATCGTGAAACCAGAGTTTCAAGAAGGAAAACAGAAGGAACCGCAGAACGTTGCAGCTATGGAGAAGTTCAAAGATGGTGACATCAATACCATGAGTATCATAGTGGAATCTATAAAAGACCACTTGATACCCTACATCTCTCATCTTGACTCATCGAAGAAGATGTACGATGCCCTAACAAACCTCTTCTCAGTCAGAAACATTGGACAAGTAATGAGTCTGAAGAATGAGCTATGTGACATGAAGATGAATGATGATGACAGCATAACATCATACTTTGTGAGAATTTCTCAATTAAGAGATCAACTACAAGCTATTGAAGAGATCATCTCAGAAAAGGAGTTGGTAAACATAGTAATCAATGGTCTTCCCAAGACGTGGGATGCATTTGCCACAAGCATGAACACAAGAAAGGAGTATCCGACATTTGAAGAACTTTGGACTTGCTGTGCTCAAGAAGAATCAAGGATCAGTGCAAAAGAGAAACCCCAAAAGAAGTACGATGATCAAGCCTTCACAGCAAGATTCAAGAACTTCAGGAACAAAAGGAAGTTTGATTCAAGGAGGAAGCCAAATAAAGAGAAAGACATTTCAGAAGTACAATGCTTCAACTGTCGAACGTATGGTCACTATAAGAATCATTGTCCCGAGCTAAAGAAAAGGAAGGAGAAACACGAAGCATCAATTGCCGAAGAAAAGGAACCTACAAAGAAGACTAAGCAGGATGGAAAAGACTTCTTCTTCTAAAGGTAACAAAACATTTCTTATTTCTTGTACATATCTTGTTTGCATCGTCTTTGTACATATCTTGTATATCTATCTCTTGGAAGATAATGTGTTCCAAGAAGAACTATACCTATGGAAGAACAACAAGATAAGAATGGATATCATTAGTAGATAATACACATGAAAGGATGAAATACAAATCATGTGGAAGCTATTGCAAGATAAGCCGAATCAATCATGAAAAGACTCAAAAGAAGCAAAGACAGAAAGAAGTCAGCAATCGAGAGGAATTTGGAAAAAGACTTATGACGTTTTGTAGAAGACAACAAGACGGAAGCATGGACTCTGTTAGACAAGAGAGCCAATTATATATTGCAGAAGACAATAAGGATTTAGATGGAAGCGTGGACTCTGTTAGACGGAGGGAGTCGATTATATGCACTCATACATGAAGCAAGGATTAGGCGGGAGCTAATCCTATGATCCATTGAAGATGATGAAGTATATATCCATGATAGCATCCATGAAATACAGTACATATCCAGTTCAACCTCAAGAGAAGTCTTCTTCGAAGAGAAGCTTTAAAATATCCCTGGTTGTCCATCGACATCCGGGATCCTGTGATGAAAGAAAGAAATGGAATCTTTAGGGCATGGAATCTATAAGAAACTCCATGGACCCAAGAGCTAAAGAAAAACATCAGGAAGAACATGAAGATTCCAAGAAAGAAAGAGAAGACTGAACAACCAGTCATTGTATTAAGAATCACAAGATTGCCAGCTTGATATGAACTCAACGAAAACAATCAAGCAGAACTTAAAGTTTTGATGAAGAACAGTGTATGGAAGACTTATGAATGAAAGCATTGCGAGATCTAGAACTAGAGGTTCTCCCAGATGGAGGGAGAAGACTATGATGATTATTTGTTCTAGTAAACCAGAGTTATCTCTACATGAGTCATTATATCATCCGCAACATCCATGAGTTGGAGTTCTACATCAGATGAATGCAAAGAATGTTCTCCAGAGAAATTGAATAAAAAGCGTATGAAGAGCAATCTCAAGACTTTGAGGCATACCAGAAAGAGACCCTTGTATGCAGATAGAAGAAGATAACTTGGTGGAGAACCTCCAGTGCACAGCAGAAGTGCAATGAAGATTTCCTATAACATCAAGATGATTACTCAGTAGATCAGATCTCATGATGACAGAAGAAGTGCCACATGGATATGTTCCAATTTTCCAAACAATGATATACTCTATTGTTCAGAGCTACATGAAGCCTTCACAAAAAATCAGTGTTCCAGACTAAAGTACATTTGAAATCAAGCATTACATTATCCGTGATGAAGTCCAGAAAGGAGAAAGTGGTTCTCCAATACATATCTCCACAGATGAGCAGATAAGCAAACATTTTCGTAAAAGATGAAAGAGTTTGCATACTCAAGTTGTCTCTCCACAGATGAGCAGATAAGCAGACATTTTCGTAAAAGATGAAAGAGTTTGCATACTCAAATTGGAGCTCGTGGAGACGACTTCCTTATTGAAAAAGGAAGAGATGATTCCTAGGTTGGGAGGGAGCACTAAAATATTATTGAAGACATTCATTGAAATATAGTCCAGCTTGGACAGATTCTTTCCTGTTCGGAAAGTGGATTGAGATTTCTGACGGACAGTGATTTCCCATTGTGGTTAACATGGGAAATGGTCCAAATTGCTGATGTATCATAGACAACGACTTCCCATTGTGGTTAACATGGGGAGTGGTCTAGGGCAGTCTCTCTTCTTGAGGGTTACTCAAGAAGACTGGCCCGCCTCGCCGGACATCGATTTCTCATTATAGTTAACATGAGGAATGGTCTGTTTTGGAGGTTGATGCAGGACAGTCTTTTCCTCTTGTGGTTAACAAAGGAAATGGTCCGGACAGTCATTCCTTAGGGTTTATACATTCTCTCTAGGGTGCACTTTGATTAGTGTAGGAGGAATGGCTCAGGGTGGGGAATGGTCCAGGCTCAGCAATCAGGGACAGACATTCCTTAGGGTTTATACATTCTCTCCAGGGTGCACTTTGATTAGTGGAGGAGGAATGGCCCAGAGTGGGGAATGGTCTAGGCTCAGCAATCAAGAACAGGCATTTCTTAGGGTTTATACATTCCCTCCAGGGTGCACTTTGATTAGTGTAGGAAGAATGGCCCAGGGTGGGGAATGGTCTAGGTTCAGAAGACAGGACAGTTATTCTTCCTTGCTTGAGAAGAATAGTCCAGATATCTCATTGTTCTACTCTGAGGGTAGATATTCTTTCAGATCTCATAGATGTGAGTGAAAGATTGGCCCAGATGATTCAGTTTATATCATAACATTGTTTCTGTGCAGGGTGGCATCAAATGATTGTTATGAAGACTGTATGACAGTAGATGTATACTACTGTGGTGGATGTGTTCCACTGTTCGTGACTATACGTTGTTGATCAAGTTCTTGTGTGTTACTTGGTGTGGTAATGTACCACTGGATTGTAGTTATGTACTACTATGGATAGACACAGTTGTGTTCTATTTTGTTTTGATTGCCTTGAAGACTATCAGCAGTTTATTGGAAATAATTATCAGCCAGATGAATGATGAACAAAGATTTTCCAGACAAAAAATGGTTCAGAACATTTACTCTTCTAGATTAGAAGAATGGCTCTTGTATCACTCTGTGGAGTGAGCATCATGTCTGATTACTCAG
>JASDQU010737247.1:106581-117935 GCA_032191745.1 Picea mariana | reverse complement strand
GCCTGCGTACTATCTCCAAAAGAGTGATTCTGAGAAACTGACAAGTGTAACTTTCTTCATGAAAATGATCTTAAATAAGAGTTAGATCTTCTATCACCATGTCATAATCATGTCATCATCTTGATAACCAAAAATGTGGATAACACTATCCCCGTACGATTTAGCTCACTGTGCACAACCATGCTGGAAACTGGTTCTGGCACACTCCCTTGCAATTGATTACCCGAGGAAACCCCCTTCTGGCTTTTTTTTTGTTTTGGCAATCGGTGATTGTGTAATGGAAATCCTTTTGGCGGCGTGAGATAGTGGGGCAGACCCCCTAATTTCCTTGCTTCTGGAGGTGGCGATCAACCTCAGACATTGTTTGGCTAACCATTCCTACTTCTGGACTCATTACTGGCCGGATTTCTTTGTAAAAGCAAACTTTACAGTTTTGTTTTATTATTGGTGGTGACAGCGTTCGATCCTTCTGCGGGCAGTCATCCTTCCCCCTCTGTCCTCACTTTTGACTGATACCTTTCCTTGATTTCGACTTGCCAGAAAAATTCGACCTGGCGTACTGCGCGTCTAAGTTAGATGGTAATGCATTTTCTCTTTGTTGATTTCAACGTATTGCGTTTTCTCCCTTTGTAGAATGGAAGTTGTAACGACGCCCAGTCTGAATTAAAGACACTTTTGATGCTATGACAGTTTTTACTATGTTTTTCCTCAGGCCGGCAGTGCCCTCCATTCCAACTGCTGGCGGTTTCCCAATACACATCCTCCCATGGAAACGAACCGATGGTAGATTTGAGTTACAATTTTTATTGTGCATTTAGGTTAAAGATCCATCTGTCCATATCCTTAAATTTTATTTAAGGGCCTTTGTGTCATTGCAATCATGGCATGGCTGACCCTTTGGGAGCTGCCTCACCATTTCATACGCACGTGATGCTGGCACCGTTTCTGGAGGCGTATTACGCCCCTACAAAACGACAGTCGCCCGCTCACGATTTTTCTCTGTGTAAGACCTGTTCGTCCCATCCGGATTCCTTATGTGCTAGCTGGTTTTGGGGTTAGTCAGAACGGCGAGATCACCATTGGGACAACACACCCTCTTTAGTTTCAGACTGCTCGTGATACACGCGTGTTGCTCCGTTTTAGGAGGAACTCCTGATGTCCTGCTGCCTTATTTTATTGCTTCTGCATCGTAGTTCTCGCCCTCTTTATTTCAGATTCTGTATCGGTGAACAGGCCTTTTATTTTCTACCTTTAATACGTTACTGTATTTTAATGTGTGTCGTAGTTATCAATATTTGTTGATTTCTTTATTTAAAAAAAAAAATGATAACTCGGTTTTAGATTAATGATATCTTAGCTTAAGGCAGCGTAAGGTTAGTGATAGTGGATAGGGAGGTGTTGTATCGACATCCATTTGCAAACCGATTATAAACCCATCTATGTTCTTTAGGTTTTAGGGATGGATGCGGCGGTAATTCGACCTGGTTGTTAATTTACCTGGCAATATAAAATGCAATTATAAATGCAAACATCCAAATGCAATATCAAAAGCTGCAGTAATAATGTTTTATGGACAGTTTGTTGTATTGTGTCTTGTTGTTATCTTAACGACATTATAACATGCCAATAAAATGCAATATTAATTTTGTTTGATGAAAAGTTTTGTTGTATTATGACTTGTGTTATCTCAATGGCAAGCATTATGGCAATTTTAAGGGACAATAATAATATTGTCTTATGGTAAGTTTTCCTAAATTTTGTATAGACAACATACCAGTAGTGAGGTGAAATTGTGTGGTAAGGTCATTGGAATTTTAGGGTTGATAGCATACATGATGGATTGGGATTATTAATTATTGCAGATTACAGTAATGAAATGCATTGCGGATATTGTGACAGGTTAATGTTGCTAGAATTGTTGGATTGTTAACTCAAAAAAATGTATGACCATGGTTATTTTATTGCAACGTTATTGTAATAGAAAATGTAATGATATGGTTATCTTATTGTAATGCTAGTGTAAACTATTGTTATTGATAACCATATATGGTGGAATGTCCTGGAATTAAGTACAATAAATTACTCGGAGTTAGTAAATGAGGGTTGTCGATCATTTAAATAATGTTGAACTTGGGTATTGCGGTATTTTAATTGCAAGGTTTTTATAATGACATTGTGATTATGGATGTTTTTCTTTAATAATATTATAATCAATAATCTTATAATAGTTAAGCATTTTACCCTTGCATCGAACCTTTACTTTTACCTTAAGATTTTACTAATGCAGCAGATTAGTGGCAAGTTGGATGAAATGAGAGTAGAGGGCAGATTGAGAATTATTTTATGACAGCCATAAAGGAAGCAACCATTTACTTATGTAGTTAGTATTCAATAATAGCAAGCTACTTAATTCAGTTAATGTTTAATTAATGTTTTTACAAAGCAATGGAAGTTGATATAATGGAATGGAATGGAATGAAATGATAGTGAAATGTTAATGTAGGGTAGTGGGATGTAATGGGATGTCAATATGAGGTAAGGTCATTATTAATGCAATGTTGTGCAATATCTTATGTTAATACTAATATTCAAGGGGATGTACATGATCATGTGGTCATCATTTATGGTATTGATATCGCAGATTATTTATATGTGTTATGTTTTAATTAATGATTGATTGATAAAATAACGCGCCTGGAAATAAAAAGGAATTGTGCCTCGAGTTGGTTACTGTTAGATAGTTTACGTATATCAGACACCTTGCACGCTTGTAATTTCATTTGGATTGAAGAAATGTTTAAATGTTTAGATTTTTGGTTGCGCGCCATGCACAATGTTGGATTTTGATTTCTAATTCTCGCTCGCACTTGAAGGGTTATGTTACTATATTGTCATGTTGGTTGCCTTGGGTTGGTTTGATGATAGTCCTTAGCTTAGTGGGATTGTTTGCTTGTGTCGGGAGGGTTGTAGACACCTCCATGTTCCTCAGAACAGCCGCCAGCCTTGAGACCTTAAATGGTTAAAATCGATGGGAACCTAGGCTTGAGCATTGCTTATGTGTCTTGGAGGTCCTAACCATTGCAGGGTAGGACAGGAGGGTAGTCAGCTCTACTTATTGTCGTGCGATCGTCGTTTATGCATGCAGTTACTAGTCACGTGTCCTGGTCGTCTTTTTATGTTCATCATGGTTGCATATTATTCGTCGTCAGGTGGCGACGCAGAGTCGAATGCGTTGATTGTTTCCTTGTACACGCGTGCACACACTTTTTAAACACACACACACAAAAAAAAATTGCACTAGTTACTAGAGTTGGGTCGTCGTAACGAGGAGTTCGTTACAGAGATGCAAATTTTCACAATGCCCCCAACATTTCATGGAACCTCCATTGGAAATCACGATTTGAAATTTGTTGACTGCATGTATATAACAATTAGTTTCTTGGGAAATGTGGCAATAAATAAAATTATGGGTGTTTCCATTTTCAATGAGGATGATGACCTTCCGATTCTTAATGTAACCAATTAGATTGAGGGTTTGGGGAGCAGAGAAGCCAGTGAGAGCATTCAATGGAATGACTGGTTCAACTTCTGGGGGGTCTGAGGGAAGAGTAATATCAGTTGGATTTATAACTCGACCACAGGGGGGGCCTTGACTGCTTCTTCCGGAACATCCTCATATATGTCCATAAAAATATTTTGTTCCTTACACTTGTGCCTCAAAAAATATTTGTCATCACAATTATAACAAATTCCATTGAGTTGGCATTCGACCATTTCTTCCTGGGTCAATTTCTCAATCTTCAGTGGAGTGGAAGGAGGGGATGGAGTGGTAAGTTTAGGGAGGGGAAGAAAGGATAGTTTTTTGGTTTGAGAAGAGAAAACATGTTGTGCTTCCTTAACTGTTTTAGTATCTTCCACCCAACTCTAAGGGCGAACCATGAGGACTTGGGCACAAAACTCATCCTTGTGGAAACTGATAAAGAATTCCCAGAAAAAAGCATCAGACATTCCCTTTGTGTGGAAATCCAAGTGCTCAAAAGTATCTATAAAGTATTCCAGTGTGCCAGATTGTTTCAACTTGGTCAAACGACATAAATGGTGCATGTTGGTGGCAAAGTGTTCATAAATATCTACAAAAAATTGTGTCCAAGCCACATACCCTTGGTAGGCATATTTTCTCCATTGCCACCATTACCAACGTTGCAGATCTAGATGGAGAACATCATACTAGAGTTTGGACAACTCATAAGTAATGTCGTAGAAAGAGAAATAGTGTTTTATTTGAGTGACCCGGTGTATGGGATTAGAGCCATCAAAATTGTTCACCTCCACATGAGGGGGACGCGGGTCCCACAAAAAGTGGTTGGAAGGAAAAGATGTGGACTAGAAGGATTCAATACCTTCAAGGTTATAAGGTGTTGAAGAAGAGAAGGGATCTGGGGTGGTATTAAAAAGGGAGGTCAAATTGTTCACTACATCATGGGATTGCTGACACATTGCAGTCAATTAAGTAATGGATGTGGGAAGTGATTCGAGTGGAGCAAGCTGAGAGTTGAGGTTAGCAATACTAGAAGTAATGGAAGAAATATCAATCCGGGTTTTATCATTAGCTTTGTCTAAGGTGTTGAGATGTTGTTCTCGGTCTTGGATCCGGGTGTGGGCCATGGGGATGGGACAGGGGGGCCGTGGGACCACACATAAAGGGGTTACTAGTGAATGGTACTAGTACGATCAATGAAAAGAGGTGAGTTCAATGGGATAGGTGCCAAATAGGGGTGTTGGGAAGGGGTCGGGTCCACGAGATTTTTTTCGTTGTTGAAAAATGATAGATATGAATGCTATCAGGGTGAAGAGAGGAATCCAATGGGATAGGTCTCAAATAATGGTGTAGGCAGGATCCAAACTTTTATTTATTTATTTTTTACTCCTACGGATTTATACTCCGATCTAAATAATACTACAGTGACGAAATGACCAAGTTATTAATAGGAAAAAATGCGTAGGAATTTTGCAACTTGAATGCAAAAGGGAAGGTTGCACAGTGGTAGATATTGTCTGTTCTGTTTTTTCTCTGTTTCTATCCCAAGGGTTAGGGTGGTTAGGGTTTCTACATACAAGGGTTTTCCCTATGCTATAGATCTTTGATATACGTGTAGGGTTGAACAGTATTACTCGACCCAATATCTCAGGGCACCAACTAAGGAGGCTAGACTGTACCCTTAGTCGTACTACCCAATTACCTAGGTACTAGAGAGTATATTCTAGAGTGTTTTTCTCGGTGGCACTATATTAATAAGAAGGCCGATCGGTTTATCTATGGAGGGATTTAATATATCTAGGTTGATCCATATACAGGTGTTGTATGATGCACTACCACTTGAAGGGGTACCAACATGGGTTACAAGGGCGGAAAACAATGTGTGCTTAAGTACCACTTGTAGTTCTTGCGTGTATGCTTCCCTAAACACAGATTTATGTGCTGAATGATAGATCTCTGTAGCTTTAAGATGCTAGACTACGTCTCTACCCTGAAAAAAATAAACCACAATTTTCTGCCAAGGAAAGTGATTTGATACCACTTGCAAAGTACCAAATCTATTTTAATAGCATAAAATAGAAATATTGAAGAGAATAACAACGAAGCAACACAATATATGAAACCACAACACCAAAATAATACCTTTATTGATAGGAAACATTTTTCACTTTCCTCTTCGAGGGGGAAGCCTCCAACAAAGTAGCGCTCAATTACAATAATTCTCAAGACAAAATATTCTCATGCCCTCGACTCCTATTTATACTAAATCTATCTACCAAAAGAACAATCTAGAGGAAGATCTTCTAGAAGCGGAAGCCTCTATTAGGTCTTCTTACATTTGACTTATTCTTCCTTATTACTAGGCCTTATTAATATTGTCCTTTATTACATGGAAAATATATTATTCTACCTACATGATGGGTTAGGGAGGTTAGGTCGCTGAAAAATACTCTTTGTGAAGAATAAGGACATAACATTGAGGATATATATTGACTTTAAACAACTGAATAAATACATTGTGAAGACAAAATACCCCCTATGTAGAATTGATGACCTCTTTGATCAACTAAGAGGGGAAAATGTATTTTCAAAGATATACTTGACATAAGAATTGTTAAAACAAGGATTAAACACAGAGGAGAATGGATCACAGAGGAAATAGTGGTGTCAAAATACAACATAGCATTAAAACACAAGTCTCTCAATGAGAGTGAGAGTAGATCCCAGATGATGATTTGATTGTGATGATAGACTGATCAGAAGGATCGTCTATGAAAAGGTTTTGGTCATGGACCAAACCAACAAGCTCAGGTGGAGTTGGTTGTACATGTTCATAAAACATGGATATGAGACCCTCAGGTGGACATGATCAACCACCAATTTGGTTGACTGTCGAACCAAAGACTTGATTGAACCACTCAACTAACAAGGTGAGGTTTACAATGGAACCACATGTTCCAACACCCCCTTGTAAACTCAATTTGGAGGAAAACAAATTCCGCAACATTCCTCCCTAAATTTGTTCTAATTTCAAAAGATGATCACAATATGGTAAAGCAACACTCCCGAGGAAGTATGATAACCATAAACATGGATGAAGGCCAAAATAGTAGTCATCCAGTGAAAAATGGTTACGAAATCCGCTGTCCAAACGTGGTCCTAGTCAGTCAATTGACTAGACAACAAGACAATGCTAGCCAATCAATTAGTCGGTTAGACCAGAATGCACCAATATAATCAGTCTATGTCAATCCAATAGTCTCTACCAATCTAGGTTGTTTCTATATCAGGTAAAATAAGCAGAAGTACAACTACCAAAAACATAGTCGAACATGGTTCGATCGGTCTTAGTAAATCCAAGAACATCAGTTGGGTTTACACATCAACAACTTCAATTACTCCCCCCCTAAATACAGATGATGGATCAAAGTATCATTAATAGATCTTCATCGAAAACACTAGTCGATGGAAAATAGCTAGTCGAAACTAAATCGACAAATACACATTCAAAAACTTCCAGTCGACTATCAAGTCAAGTCGATTCTCTGTCAACCAATATCACAGTCGAGTGCCAGTTTAATGTTAATTCAGTTTGATCCTATGGTCGACCATAGTAAATAAATCAATAATGAAGAGGAGCATTTTACGTCTGTACAATCATCGATACAAAATGATATGAAGTATTCAAACATTTGGTCAGATGAGCCCATGACCACTCATAAATCCAACCACAGTCTATCCTGGTTGTCGGTACGGGTCCATGTTTCTGTCTTTCATGTCTCTTTTGAAAAGATATGAAAGCATAATTTCCCTTTCTTCTATGATGAGGATGATGATAAGGCACAAAGTTATGTGCTAGTTGATCAAGAGATATAGGCTCGAGGTTTGGTGTACTCTCAGGAGTAGAACAACCTAGTATATCATCTACAATGTCATCAAAAATAATATCATTAGCTTCTTGCATGTTAGGAAAAACCATCTCATCAATCGGCTCATGAGATTTCTTTGCTAGAAAATCAGTATGAAATCCACCTACAATGAACAAAAAATTCTTAGTTGCAACAAGACCAGGTGTAGGAAAGGAGGCAACAACAACATCATATCCAAGACCCGTTCTTGGAGACTTCAGCTCATAAATAATAGGACCAAAAATACCCTTTCCATTCTTCCCAAATCCTCCTCTGGTATATACCATCTTGATGAGAAGTCGAGACCATATACCTGTAGTGTGTTTTTCAAAGATAGGAGAAACGACACAATCATTTGTTTTAAAGCATAATTCAACAACATCTTTCTTACAAAGAGCATCCGAGGGTGGTGAAGAAATGGGTGAGCTTGGAATCTCAACAACATCAACATTATTCTCACAAGTAGCTGGGATAGAAACAATGGTAAAAGAAGAAACAAGTGAGCATGGAATCTCAACAACAATATTCTTCTTAGCAACCTTTTATTGGCGAACTTGTTTTTCAAGGTTCTGTTTGCAGTCCTGCAAGCTCTGAAGAGTCTCATCCTTCTCAGTTAGATGCAACAATATGACATCATAATCTTTGTTCAATGCCTAATATTTGTGAAATATTCGATTGTTATCTTCTTGAAGAGGAGTAGTTTCTTCACGAATCTCATCAATGGAGGCATGGAAGTGGGAAACCTCACAAGTCAGCTAGGTATTGGTTTCCATCAGTTGGTTGAAATCTGTGCTTAATGTTGTATGAGGAATATCTTTCACTTCTTCCTCCAAGTCTTCAAGAAGGTCATAATTTTCCTCAAATTCATATGCAAGATTTTGGAAAAATATTGTCGCAGTGTCCCCCATGGTAGTGACCCTTCTGGAGTGCTCAATCACAATAGTCTAGAACACATTTTCTACAGCCTTCAATTAATTTTTTAGTCCTACATTTTCTGTCTTCAAGGAAACATTTTCATGAGAAATTATTTTCACCTCCTTCATGAGATCATCGATAAGATCAATTTTATTTCCAAAATTATCCACCAGATCATGAAAAATGGTTTCCATGGTCTGTTCTAGGTCAACAATTTTCCTATATTTCTCATCAAATCACTATAGAAGGCTAGTTTTAAAGAGGGAAGCCTCATCTTCTAGATGGGTGTGGGATCTATTCAGTTCACTTCTCAGGCGTTGATCCTAAGTTTGCAACTATGCAACAAAATTCTACAAGGAAATGACTTATGCACAAAGTCAACTATGAGATTCTTCCAAGGAAATGACCTTCTTCTTATAAATTTCTTGCAGTTTCTGAAGCATTAGAGATTCATATTCATCCAACATTCCCATCATCGATGGAGGGAAATATCCAAGACAATAAATATGCAAAAAAAAGGGTGGATGGGAATTTGACTACAATAATAAATATAACTTACCAGTCATCGATGTATTTCCAATGGGAAATTGTCATCTTGTTTAGCAAAGTAATGAAATTGGGCCACAAGATGAAATGTTGAAATGGGCCACAGGTTCATCTAATCTCCAATCGAGTTGAGGGTTATTCCACAAGAGGAACCCTTCAATCACCAGTTGTCGGAACAAGAAATAGATTTAACATATTCGCTAGGGAAACCACCAAAGTCTAGATGGCCAGACACACTAGTGTGGTTGTTGTTCGAGTCGAGAAAATATATGACCAAGTTGACGTAAACTTCAACTTTATATGTTAGACAATTCAAAGGATCAACATACCCTCAAATAAGTCGAGACGAGCCCTTATGGTGTGCCCAATTTGAAGGTTCACATTCACGAAGGGAGAGCTTCTGAGGTTGGATGTCAAATAGTTTACTGGTCAAGGGTTTCACTGATCGAGTAGAGTGCCAAGTTGAGACAGAGAGATGCTATAGTCGAGTTGATTCAAGCTTAGCAGTCACCTGGGTGGATATTTTTACTTATCAAGGGTATCCACGTGCCCATAATTCGAGCCATTAGATCTTTTAACCAGTTGAGCCCTTCAATTATGGCCCACAAATCCAAGTTGAGGAGGCTATCCATGGTCATGTTGAGTGGAGGGAAAACACTGATTTAGGGTTTTGTTGGTCGAGTTGAGTGAGGGCCAATTCTTCAACTATATGTCGCATTCCCATCTTAAGTCGATTCGAGGATTTTTTAACCATGTCAAATTCAAGTTGGGTCAATCCCTTTCCAAATCAAGTTGATCCTATGTTCATAAGTCAAAACACATTTCAAAATTCAGTGAGAATAGTCGAACCGCCTTCACCAGTCGAATGTCTTCTCGATCAAGGGTTTCATTTAGTTGAGTGCTAAGAAATACTCTTCAGAGAATTCAATGATCCAAACCAAGAGTTGGATGGTCAAGTCAACCAAAGACACCCACAAGAGAAGGAGAGGTCAATCCACATTTATGGATAACAAATGAGTCGAGCCACAACTATTGACAATTGAATTTTGTAAGAAAAACCTTTTATAACTAGAAAAAGTTGCCACCCACACAAATAAGCGAATAATTATTTTAACAGATCTTGTCATGCAACAATACAAATCGTTCCAACCTTCAAATATCATATGGTCGAGGTAATAACCTAGAACATACACAAAAAAGAGGGTTCCATGGTTCAGTAACGCATGACGAGTAATGGGTCTTCACCCATCACAACGCCACAATTTTCTCACTTCCATCCAAGTATTCTTCTACGAACCCAAGATCAAAGAACCATCGCTCTAATCCCATGTTGGAACAGGGATTAAATGCAGAGGAGAACAGACCTGAGAGGCTACGTTGGTGTCGACAGACACCGTAGCACTGAAGCACAAGTCGCTCAATGAGAGCGAGAGTATATCCCTAATGATGATCTGATTGTGGTGATAGATTGATCATAATGATCATATATAAATAGGTTTCGGTCATGGACCAAACCAACAAGCTCGGGTGGAGTTGGTTGTACCTGCCCATAAAACACAGATCTGATATCCTTAAGTGGACATGGTCAACCACCAATTTAGTCGGCCATTGACCCAAAGAATTGTTCTATCCACTCAATTGACAAGGTGAGGTTTACGATGGAAGCACATGTTCCAAAAATAATATCACTAGGTGAGAATCAAGGAAGAAGACACAATTAAGACAACTTTTAGAACAAGTCATAGGAATTATGAATTTGTAGTGGAGCCATTTTAGAACTAACTATGTTTATATGCTTAATGAATGACATTCGAAAATTATCTGGTTAAGTTTTTCATTGTGTTCTTGGATGACATACTTATATATTCTAAGTCAGAGGAAGATCATGAACATCACTTGAGTTTGGTGTTCCAAGTTCTAAGGTAACATTAGTTATATGCAAATCTAATAAAGTGTTATTTTTACCAAAAACAAATCCATTGTTTGGGGCACATTATTTCAGAGGAAGGTATAGCAGTGGATCTGGACAATATTGAAGCCATTATAGGATGGCCAACACCAAGGAATATTTCTAAAGTTAGATCTTTAATAGAATTAGCTGGATAATACATGAGATTTATAGTAGGGTTCTCTAAGATTGCTCATACCATCACTTATTTATGAAAGAAGGGAATTAAGTTTGAATGGACAATAGACTGTGCAGAAAATTTCAATTTGTTGAAAGAATTACTTACTAGTGCACCTATTTTGAAGATTGTTGACCCAAGTGAGAATTTTGTGGTATGTACATATGCATGCAAGGAAAGACTTGCTTGATTCCTCACTTAGAATGGACATTTCATTAGTTATAAGTCCATAAAGCTTAAATAACATGAGAGTAATTATGCCACGCATGATTTGGATCTTGCTTCCATAATTCATGCATCGAATATCTGGAGGCATTATAT
>JASDQU010737247.1:7060-71017 GCA_032191745.1 Picea mariana | reverse complement strand
TTGTTTATCTGGGTCTGGGAATGGGAAATGAGTTAGGGGAAGCGAAGAGTCATTGCTTTTTGGATATAAGTAATTATTGATTATTCCAGGAAGGAATGGGTGCTTGTGTGCATGAGAATGATGACAATTGTGAAAGAATTGTCTACAACTAGGAATCCTTTGAGTTTCCAACATTGATATTTCCTAACCAGTAGCACTGGAGCCCTGGAAAAGAAGTGGAACAACCTAAGGGGTTGCATTGCAGAGAAAGGGGTTCATTTCTTTGGGTTGTGTAGGCTGAAGGGGAAGAGATCTAGTAAAACAGGATTGTTGTGTGGTTGGGAAAACTATGAGAGCTTGGCAGTTGGTTGTGTGTGTTAGAGTCGAATTAGGACCCGTCCTTATGGATTCATAGCCATGGCTCAGGGGTGACCTACCGTTGAGAACTAGAACAATAGTGACTATGGTTGGGTGGAACGCCCAACACTTGCAACTAGTAGGTGAATGGTCATTTGAAAAGCTAAGTGATCTCTATGTTTTCTATGTAATTTATATCCTGTTGTGTATTTATTATCTCTCAGATGTATTTATATTGTGCATGCTTGTTGTTATTGTTTTGCTTGGTATGTTGGTCATTTCCTTTATGGTTTAACATGTTCTTGTTAATTGCATGATTTGGTTTTATGCTTCTTGATGCAGGAGAATCCATACCAAAGGCGCTTGAGGAGGAAAAGTCAACGACCAACGTGAATTTTGAAGAAATTAAAAGCTTGAAGGACGTGGCAAGTTTAAAAGTTTTGATATGGATGCCATTAAAGTATAATTAAAAGGATAAGAGGACGAACCCTTAATGCAAGATCCGGGAGGATTGTAATTCTATCAATGTATTTATGGAAAGTATAGATCTGTATCTTTTTTCTCTTATCTGTCTGTGCCAATCATTTATTATATAATACCTTAGTAGTTAATAGTCTTAATTTGATAAGATAATACTTATATGATTGGAGGGAAAAGCTCGATGAGATTATCGTTGTAAATAATATGTAAACTATATGTCCGATTATTATGGTAAGAAGGAGATAGATATGTAGTAGAGCGTATTGTAGAAGTTGCTGTGAGAAGTTGCTGAAAACCCCTATGTACAGAGCACTCAAATTAATATAACAGAGAAGGCTTTGATCCAAATTCATGGTGTGTTGTGTTCACTGTGTTCATCTTATGAATGGTATGGTTGTTATTTTATTTTAGTCTTTGTTATTTGTTTGTTTTATGCTTATGAATGTTGAGTGAATGACTTTTTGAGGAAAAAATAAGTTTCAATTGTTTCTCTTCCTGAGAAAACCTACAAGGAGTGCAGTGTTAGTCCTCAAGGAGTGTGTTGATAGGTTTATGAGTTAATCTCAGAAAAATATTAGGAGGGATACCAGGGTTTCACTATAATCATAAGTGCAATGCGTGCACAGAAACTACGCATTAGGTGCGTAGGCTGAGTCACTTGTTGGACTCGTTCATCTAAGGAGAGATTGGAAAATTCTCTGTTGCAAGGAGCACACTGAGGTGAGTAGATTTCTCTGAGAGGTAGAGGACGTGTGGAGAAATTTCAAGAAAGGTGTGTGAGAAACAGAACCCAGAAAATTCTTGAGTTTATAGTGGAGATTAAGCTCAGGAAGGATATAATTTCACAAATCTCAGGAGGGAGAGAATTTTTTATATTGGTGGTTGAAAACTACTTAGGAAGGTTCCTAAGGGTCGAACCTTTGAAGGACTCAAAGGGGACGTAAAATTTTCAACGTGAAAGAGTTGAAGCTCAGGACCGTTAGCGACGTAGAACTCTTCTAGAGGAGAGAGTTATCAAATAAGCGTTGAAGGAATGGTAGAGATCCCTTCGGGGGGAAATCTTGATTCGTCGACAACCGTCTGATTAGGAGAGGAGACTTCGTGGTTTGGGAAACTCACGAGGAGTAGAGTTTCAACTTCGCGAAGCATGAAGGGTGATCTGATTCGTTAGTTGTGGGGAGACGTGGACCGTCGATCCTATGTAAGAAGAATTCACGGCTAAGACTTCGGAAGAAGAGAGGCATGCTATCTTTTGAGGACTCGAAGAATGAAGGCCCAAAGTGCTCCATAGTTGGGCCCCAGGTCACAACCCGACGTTACATTGGAAGGTCTAGAGGAGAGGAGATAGTGCCCACTGGATTAGTAATTCGCCAATTCTGAAATCAAGAGAATTAGTAGCAACTCACATTAAAATACCTGAAGTCCGTAGTTACGAAACACCTTCGGATAAGCACCTCGTCACAACCAATGGTCAAGTGAGGGGAGACTTGCGCCCGAAATCAATTCGCCCAAGCATTGGAATTGGACATGTGTGTGTGTGTGTGCGTGTTATATTTAAAATTGGGGGTATATTGAGGATCCGAAGAACCATTCTAGTTCAGTCTTGTGGAAGATCCATCAACCAGGAGGTCAAGAAGTACCCGTTGAGGTGGGGTGTTGCATCAAGTGGTGTCAGAGCAAACGACAAAATTTTTTTGTACCATGAAAAAGGACACAAGACAGTAAATAAATTTGACTCTGAAGAAGAAGCTTGGAACAATGCCTCCAAGGAGACGTGCAGAGAGACCTATGCCTGAACCAGCTATGGAAAGAGAGATGAGGGAACTTCGTGCTTGTTTGGATGCCATGGAGACAACACAAAGAAGGGCACCTAATGCTGGAGACATCAGTGAGGCCGAAAGTGAAGAAGGAGGAACTGAAGAGGTTTTTGCAGAGGATGTTGTAGAGGAACGGTTACTGAAAGATGTTGCATGAATGGGAGCAAGAGAGAAAATGGACATTCCAATGTATGAAGGTAATCTATATGTAGAAGCGCTGCTTGATTGGTTTAGGGCTCTTGATAGATATTTTGATTATGAATACATTGAATAAGAGAAGAACGTAAAACATGCAGTCACAAGACTGGAAGGGCATGCAACACTATGGTGGGATGAAGTGCAGGCTGATAGGAGGTGCAAAGGAAAGAAGAAGATAAAGAGCTGGGACATAATGGTAGCCAAGATGAAAGCCAAATTCATACCCAGGGATTGTCAGATTAATTTGTTCATAAGGCTACATAATTTGAGGCAGAAGGGAGTGACATTCAAAGAGTACACTGAAGAGTTTTACAGGCTAAATATTAGAGCAGGTCATAGGGAAAGTGATGATGAGAAGGTAGCCAAGTACATTAATGGCCTGAGGTATGAAATTCAGGATGAGATCAGCATGGTGACAATTAGAAATGTAGAATATGTTAATCAGATTGCTTTGAAGGAAGAGGAGAAGTTGGCAAGGAAACAAAGCCAAAGGGGCAGAGGTAGAAGTCTGAATAGAGGCAAGGAAATTACTCATGATGGAGTTCAGAAGCCCAAGGATGAGGTAATGAAACCTCATAGTCACTTGGAAAGAGGAGGAAGTTCCGGAGGGAGACAATATGATGGTGGAAGAAATACTTTTCCTTGTGGAAGAGGAAGAGGCAGAGCAGTTGAAGTAAAGTGTTTTTCCTGTGGAAAGGTAGGACACATGTCTTGGGAATGCCTCAAGAGGAAGAAATAAGGAGGAGGCCAGGCTCACATTTCAGAAGCTCAAAATAGAAATGTTGAAGAAGAAGGTGCAGAAAGTGGAAGGTCTTTGATGATGAGAAAGGTTCTCTTGAAACTAGAAGAGGAAGTGGAGAAACTAGTCCAAAGGAACAACTTGTTCAGGACTACTTGCAAGGCTAAGGATAGGGTATGCAAAGTGATAATTGATAGTGGAAGCACTGACAACCTAGTATCCAAAAAGATGGTGGAGAATTTGGAGCTGGAAAAAATTGCACATCCAAACCCATATAGAGTTTCATGGTTGCAAAAAGGACACCAGGTAATGGTTTCTAAACAGTGCCAAGTTGAATTCAATATAGGAGTATATAGGGATAAGATCTGGTGTGATGTGATTCCTATGGATATTTGTCATCTTTTGTTGGGAAGGCCGTGGAAATATGGCATAAATGTCATTCATGATGGAAGGATGAACACCTATACTTTGGAAAAGAATGGTAGGACACACATGTTGCTGCCAATTGAAGACAAGAAAGTGAAGGAAGAAGCCAACATGAGGATACTTCTCATGAGTGGGAAGGAACTCCTGAATGAAGTCAAGAAAGAACAAGAAATGTGGTTTCCTATAGTAAGGAAACCAAAGGTAATTTTGACAAGTACTTCAATGGAGGATTTGCCTGAAGAAATTAAGGAATTGCTGGAGAATTTTGTTGATATAGTCGTGGATGAGATGCCTTGATCATTGCCACCTATAAGGAGTATAAGCCATCATATAGACCTTATACCAGGGGCAAGTTTACCAAAAAAAGATGCATATAGGTTGACACCTCAAGAGAATGAAGAGTTCAAGAAGCAATTTCAAGATTTGATGGATAAAGGTTTGATAAGGGAAAGCTTGAGCCCATGTGCTGTACCAAAAATACTAAGTCCAAAAAAATATGGAGGATGGAGAATGTGCACAAAATCGAGAGCTATCAACAAAATCACCATCAGGTACAGATTCCCTTTATCGAGAATGTATGACTTAATGGATTTCTTAAGTGGAGCAATTTTTTTTTCCAATATTGACTTAAAGAGTGGATATCATCAGATAAGAATGAGGGAAGGTGATGAGTGGAAAACAACATTCAAGACAAATGAAGGGCTGTATGAATGGCTTGTCATGCCATTTGGGTTAACAAATGCTCCGAGTACAATTATGAGATTGATGAACGAAGTAATGAAATATTTCATTGGAAAGTTTTTGATCATGTATCTTGATGATATACTGATCTTCAACAAAACTAAAGGCGAGCATCTGAGACATTTGACTCTAGTGATGAGGAGGTTGCAGCGAGAGAAGCTACTAATAAATTTGAAGAAATCCTCTTTCATGCAGACATAACTCATTTATTTGGGGTTTGTAATTTCGGCAAATGAACTGAAGATGGATCCTGAGAAAGTAAAAGCAATCAGAGAATGGCCATCATTGAGAAACATCTTCGAGGTGAGAAGCTTCCATGGTTTAGAAAGTTTCTATAGGAAATTTATTAGGAATTTCAGTGGGATATGTGCACCGATTTTAGACATAGTCAAGAAGAGACATAAGTCTTTTAACTGGACAGAAGAAGCAGAGAAGAGCTTTAGATTATTAAAGGAGAAGATAACTGGACAACCAATTCTAGTTTTTCCAGACTTTGGTAAGACATTTCAAGTAAGGTGTGATGCAAGTGGAGCTGCAATTGGAGCTGTCTTAAGCCAAGATAACAGACCGATTGCTTATTTTAGTAAGAAGCTAAATGATACAAAGAAGAAGTACTCCACATATGACAAAGCGTTTTATGCAGTGATACAAGCTTTAAATAAATGGAGACACTACTTGATTCCTAAAGAGTTTGTTTTATATAGTGATAACCAAGCCTTACAATTCATAACAAGACATGAAAATTTGAATCAAAGACACACCAAATGGATTGAATTTATGCAGAATTTTACTTTTCTAATTAAACATATCTCTGGAAATGCTAACAAGGTTGTTGATGCATTAAGCATGAGATGCTTGATTTTGTAGGAGTTTCAGGTGAATACCTTGGGGTTTGAACACCTTAAGGAAATGTACTGTGATGATTCAAATTTCAGGGAAGCATATGAAGCCTGTATGAATCTTGTCTTGAGAGACAGAAGCCAGTGGGCAGAATACTTGATTTAGGATGGATTGTTGTTTAAAGGTAATCAACTATGCATCCCAAAGTGCTCCATGAGGGACAACCTTCTAAAAGAGAAGCATAGTGGAGGATTGGCTAGACATTTTGGCCATGACAAACCATTTGCACAATTGAATTGTTTGTATTATTGTCCAAGTATGAGAACATAAGTAAAAAGGTTTGTTAACAGGTGCAGAATTTGCCAACATGCTAAAGGCAAAAGACATAACACATGATTGTATCAACCATTGCCAATATCAGAGAGGCCTTGGGATGCATTAAGTATGGATTTTGTATTGGGATTGCTGAGAACCCAAAGAGGTTGTGATTCCATATTTGTGGTAGTGGACATATTTTCAAATTGGCACACTTTATCCCATGCCAGAGGACAAATGATGCAACACACATTGCAAATTTGTTTTTTAAAGAAGTTGTTAGACTTCATGGACTGCCAAGGACCATTCTGTCAGATAGAGACACCAAGTTTGTTGGGAATGTTTGGAGAACACTGTGGAAGAAATTGGGGACATATTTTTCCTTCAACTTAGCTTATCATCCTCAAACATATGGACAGACTGAAGTAGTGAATAAGAGATTGGGAAATTTGCTGAGGAGTCTGATCACTGAACACCGTACTCAGTCGAATCAGATTTTGCCACAAGCAGAGTTTGCTTACAATGACTCACTGAATAGAATCACTGGAAAAATCCCATTCCAAATTCTGTATGGAATGCAGCCAGAAGGAGTATCTGAGTTAAGAGACATAGAATAGAGTGTGTTCAGGAGTGTTGGAGTAGAGGATTTCATTGCAGAAATGCATAAGCTCCATAGCCATATCAGAGAACAACTACAAAACTCTATCCAAGAGTACAAGTGTAGAGTTGATCAACACATAAGAGAGCTTCAATTTGAAGTGAGAGACTTAGTTTTAGCACATCTCAGAAAGGAGAGGTTCCCAAAAGGGACATACAACAAACTGAAGATGAAAAAGATTGTGCCATGCAAAATCTTGAGAAATTTTGAGGCTAATGCTTATGAATTAGAGCTACCAGATGATGTGGGTATATCACCCATATTGAACATAGCTAAACTGTATCCTTACAGGCAAGATGAGATCAGAGGACCCAAGGATCATCAAGAGATTCAGTGGACAAAACATATGCCTATAGTAGAAAAGCCACAAATATAGAAGATTATTGATCAGAGGGCTGGTAAGAAGACCAGAAGAAAGACCTACTATGAGTATCTGGTCAAATGGAAGGGGCACCCCGTGGAGGATGCCAGTTGGGTTAGTGAAGCAGATGTCCAAAAACATGGAAGGACAGTGCAGGAGCTCATGTACAAGAGTCCATGAATTTTTTTCCAGAGGAGTATGATGCAAGAGCATCCATAGCAAAGGGGCTTGAGGAGGAAAAATCAACGACCAACGCGAATTTTGAAGAAATCAAAATCTTGAAGGACGTGGCAAGTTTAAAAGTTTTGATATGGATGTCATTAAAATATGATTAAAAGGATAAGAGGACGAACCCTTAATGCAATATCAGGGAGGATTGTAATTCTGTCAATGTATTTATGGAAAGTACATATCTGTAGCTTTTTGCTCTTATCTGTCTGTGCCTATCACTTATTATATAATACCCTAGTAGTTAATAGTCTTAATTTGATAAGATAACACTTAGATGGTTGGAGGGAAAAGCTCGATGAGCTTCTCTTTGTAAAGAATATGTAAGAAGGAGATAGATATGTAGTAGAGAGTATCGTAGAAGTTGTTGTGAGAAGTTGCTGAAAACCCCTATGTATAGAGCACTCAAATTAATATAACAGAGAAGGCTTTGATCCAAATTAATGGTGTGTTGTGTTCACTTTGTTCATCTTATGAATGGTATGGTTGTTATTTGCTTTTATTCTCTGTTATTTGTTTGTTTTATGCTTATGAACATTGAGTGAATGACTTTGTGAGGAAACAATAAGTTTCAATTGTTTCTCTTCCTGAGAAAACCTACAAGGAGTGCAGTGTTAGTCCGTAAGGAGTGCGTTGACATGTTTCTGAGTTAATCTCAGAAAAATCTCAGGAGGGATACCAAGGTTTCACTATAAGAGAAGTGCAAGGAGTTCACATTAACTATGCAGGAGGTGCGTAGGCCAAGTCACTTGTTGGACTTGTTCATCTAAGGAGAGATTGGAAAATTATCTGTTGCAAGGAGCACACAGAGGTGAGTAGATTTCTCTGAGAGGTAGAGGACGTGTGGAGAAAGTTCAAGCAAGGTGTGCGAGAAATGAAACCCAGAGAATTTCTGAGTTTGTAGTAGAGATTAAGCTCAGGAAGGATATAATTTTACAAAGTTTAGGAGGGAGAGTAGTTTTTAGATTGGTGGTCGAAAACTACTTAGGAAGGTTCCTAAGGGTCAAACCTTTGAAGGACTCAAAGGGGACGTAAAATTTTCAGCGTGAAAGAGCTGAAGCTTAGGAGAGTTAGTGGCGTAGAACTCTTCCAGAGGAGAGAGTTATCAAATAAGCATTGAAGGAATGGTAGAGATCCCTTTGGGGGAAAATCTTGATTCGTCGATAACCGTCTGATTAGGAGAGGAGACTTCGTGGTTCGGGAAAATCACGAGAAGTAGAGTGTCAACTTCGCGAAGTGCGAAGGGTGATCTGAGTCGTTAGTTGTGGGGAGACATGGATCGTTGATCCGACGTAAGGAGAATTCGTGGCTCAGACTTCGAAAGAAGAGAGGCAAGCTATCTTTCGAAGACGCAAAGAGCGAAGGCCCGAAGCACTCGATAGTTGGGCCCCAAGTCACAGCCCGGTGTTACATTAGAAGCTCCAGAGGAGAGGAGCTAGTGCCAGTTGGATTAGTAATCTGCCAATTCAGGAATCGAGAGAATTGGTAACAACTCACATTAAAATACCCGAAGTCTGTAGTTACAAAATAGCTTCGGGTAGGTGCCTGGTCACAGCCAGTGATCAAGTGAGGGGAGACTTGCGAACGAAATCAATTCGGGCAAGCATTGGAATTGGACCTCTGTGTGTGTGTGTGTGTTATATTTAAAATTGGGGGTCTATTGGGGATGCGAAGAACCATTCTGGTTTAGTCCTGTGGAAGATCCATCGATCGGGAGGTCAAGCAGTACCCGTTGAGGTGGGGTGCTGCATCACTTCTTAATTAATTAAATATTGGTAACATAAATTCGAATTTGCCCAAGAAGGCAAATTTAGAGGTACTCGGGTAGTGGGTACGTCACAAATTGGTATCAAAGAAATTTCTTTCGTTTCTCTGAGACTAGATACATGAAAGATTGGTATTTAGAGATTTTTTGCAATAATGTGCCCCAAACTAGTGGTTTGGGTACATTACAAATTGGTATCATAGCAATTCATTTTGTTTATGCGATACCAGATACATGACAAATTGGTATTTAGAGCTTTTTCATAGTAATGTGGCTCAAACTAGTGGTCTAAATACATTACATTATGCTTTATGACAAGGCTAATGATGACATTTTGTCATTATTTCATGATCTATTTTAAATCGATATTAATGGATTGAAATTCACTTTTGTGGTTGGTGGCAAGACATACCCAGTTTAGTTTTTATCAATAATTTGTTGTCATGATACAACATCTAATATTCTTGTTCTGTAGTAGATAAATCACAAACATATTATATAATATATATTTTTATTTTTTATACTAATTTTAAATAAATAACTATATTATATGATATATATTTTTATTTTTTATACTAAAACTAAAATAAAATATTATATTATATAATATATACTTTTATTTTTTTTACTAACTATATATATAATACTAACTAAAGTTTTATGATACTAAAAAGTCTAAAGTTCATACACACTACCGATAGAAAAAAATGCATCCCTATCATTTCCAACTACAATGTCCCATTCATTCATTTACTAAGCCTTCTACCCCACCCAACAATTATGAGAAACATTACACACTTTTAATGAGAGATGTTGTCATTCAAGTAAAGAAAGATTTTTTTTTAAGTTGAAAGTGATCGGAACATCATAACCATTAAATTGACAATAAAGCTCCTAAGAAATTGTAAAATGAAAATGCTTGTTAGGGTTGTGAATGTCCTTCTTTCGGTTGTTTGAGATGAACGTGGAAATGAACTTTATTGTCGTTGACGATAGAGTTAAAAGGATTACCATCAAACAAAAAGCGGGAGAAAGAGAATGTGAATGTATTTGTCAAAAAGATGATTTAAAAAGTTTGCAACTATAACCTTTACTCTTAATATTAAAATGAAGCCATTATCTCCTTTAGGTCGGTCCCTTTCACCCATATTCATAATATGTGGTAAAGTTAAAATCACTCACATGTATCTAAGAACATTAGATTAAGTGGATTAGATTTTACTATTTGAAGATTTCGAGAGAATATTTAGTTGATTAGATTTTTTATTTTATCTTTATTTTTAGTTTATATTGAATTGTTGAGCAGAGGAGGTAAGGAATTTCATTGTGTGGATGAGGGGAAGAAGGCCCAAACTAATTGTGAGATGAGATGGGTGTGATCATTAAAGACATTTTTCTTGTTGGATTTGATGACAGGGATTTGATGGATCTAAATTTTTGGGCATTATGGATTGGGGAGAGATAGAGATAAAACTCATATGAGTTTTTTAAGCATAGTGATATCATGGTTTAGAGTAGGGTGGAATTCATAGTTGATTTCTAAGATGTATTCTAATTCAAATACAAATAAGTGTTTGTAATTATTGTATATGGAATGCTTTGAATTGTCACATGTTACTAGATTCCATGAATTCAACGAAAAATAAATGAAATTTGTAATGGAATGGTTAAATGGATGCTAATCTTGTATTAAACATGCATACAGTTTAATTTTTGTTATGCAATTCTTGAGAATGTTGTATATACATGTTAAATTTTCTTGCAATTGCAAGTAATAGTAAATATACAACCAGTCTTGAAAGTAAAATACATTAAGATCGTGTGGACAATTGAACGTGATTCACATTTAGAAAGATCAAAGCTAAATGAAGATGAAATTTTTAATGGAGTGTCCCAATAGTCAAGGGATGTAAGTGAAGGCATACTACCGAGTGAAATGTGTACTTATTTTAAAGTAACTCAAATTGATAGTGCAAAGTTGATAACTAAAATTCATAAGAAGAAGTTGATAATAATATACATTCGAAGATTAAAAGGATTATAGAACATAAATGTTCTATTAATTGAGTCTTAAAAAATAATTGTGCTCAACCAAGTTTCGAGAACACAAGTGATAGAACTCTACAAACTAGTAATTGTTCCTGAACATGCAAAAACACATTGATAGAATAGGTATTGTGAGAAGACCATATTGATAAAATAAGGTCCTAGTTGATACACAACTTTCTAAAAACTAAATTAAAAATCCAAACTAAAAACAATATATAAATGTATATACTTTGTATTCTATTTACATTAAAACAAAACGATGAAAACCATGATAATTGTTGTATAAAGAAACATGACTTTTGGTTTGTCCATTTATGAACAAATATGTGATGAGTGCACTGTAAGGAGTTTTAGTGCACTAAAATAGGAAACAAGGCTATCACTCAAACACATAAGAAATGAAGACTTCATATAAAACCAAAGGAGTTGCGAGAAACAAGTCCCTGCCAAGTTTGGCAGGGAGAGAGTTTGGTAGGAAGAGATTCTCCACTAACCGTTAATATCTATTTGACTCTGTTTAACATGCTACTAGGATTAGTTGCTAGATCATGGATTTACTAATGTAATATTTTATTGTTTGAGGGAATATGCCCAGGAAAACACGACCATGGGTAATATCAGATTCTTAGGTTCTTTAGTATCATGACCATGGGTAATATCAGATTCTTAGGTTCTTTAGTATCATGGCAGATAAGAACAACATCACAACAAACAAAAGAACTTGGCGGTGGACTCTTAATTACATATATTCTTGGGTTTCTTTAGTAACATTATAGAAACAGTATCAAAATAATGTCAATCCACTTTCGCCTAAGTTTACTTGGTACTAGCAGCTCGGGGAATTGACCATGAAAGAAAGATCAGTCTGGCTGGGAAGCATATCAATTTGACCATAGATATGGACTAAGGCTAAGACTAGGGAAGGGATACCATTGGGCTAAAGCTAAGGGGCTTGTCTCTTAAGGCTAGAACTAAGGCTTAAGGCTAAGACAAGAAGAGAAGACTACGACAAGACATGGGCTAGTTACTAAGGCTAAAGCTTACACTCTCTACAGCTTACAAAGATAATGCATATATCAGTTTATAAGTGTTGATGACTCAAAGAATCAATTTTTGTATTAGCCTCCTCCAATTAGAAGCTGAGGTCTCCAGACTCCAACTGACTCTTTTTTTTTGTTCTAACTGTTTAATTCTCCCATCCATTATGGCATTCTGTGCAGAGATGGAAGCATTCTCCTTTTTCTAAAATTTGAGCTCTTAAGTGAGCTTATGTTGGTCATCAACCATCTATTGAGTGACTACGAGAGCTTGAGTCATCATTAAATTATCTAAGGCCTCTCAACCAAAGGGTAGGTACTTTTGTTGAAATCATGTGTGAGATCATCTGCCTCAGGGCAGGGCACTACATTGCAGTTATTAATGCAATTCCAAGCATAAACACAACAAGTGAATTAACATCGCAATCCCTCTTCATCATCATCTTGCACTTCTTTTTTCTTGTGTTAGACAAATTCTTACACTTTCACTTCACTTTTCTGGTGAAATGTAAGTCTGAGCGATGATGGACAGAAGGCTAATACAAAAATTTATAGCAATCATGATGTCATAGACCACAGAATAAGAAAATTGTTAAATAAATTAAAAATGGGGAATTCCAGTAGATTACCTGCGTGTGCTTAAGCCAGTCAAATGAACAATAATTTCTTTTACTCCACTTCAAGTGTATTAAAATACCGTCACTCATTTGATAACGTATAGAACCCATTTCTAAACATTTTTTTGTTTAGATCCTACTATTTTTGTCATGGTTTATCTATATATTAACCCCCCGCTCCTTTCTTTCTAATGTACCAAAATTGTGGAGTTTCTACCACACATCCATTATTAAGGAAGAGACCATCTGCATCCATGCAAGAGAGCAGTTGAATTGGCAATTCAATGAATAATTTAATAACTAGATCTCCATAGGCTGACAACTGTTTCGTCGACCAACATAGTGAATCGACAGTTCCTTCCTCCGTCTGCTTTAGTGTTATTTCCATTTTTATGAGATAAGTTTAGTGCTTCGTTAGATGGCAAACTTTGGTAGAATTTTACACTACTGGAGACTGCTTGAGCTTGAAGATAATTGTTTTATAAAAATAACAATGCTCTAATGTTTGAGATTTAAAAATAAAAATAAATGTTGTAAAAGATCCAAAGTCAAGATAATTATTTATGAAACTCTCTATTTATTTTCAATATTTTTCTTGGAATCAGAATTTGAGAATGCCTGTAAAATATGGAGGATAATTAAGAGACAACACTTTCTGCTGAAATTTATAGTATCAAGGATAATTAAGAGACAACACTGCCTGCTTGTGGTAATCTACACAACCACATCCAAGTCACAGAGATGAACATGAATATGAAAGAAAAATAAAGATGTAGAGTTTGCCATGTATAATTTTGGACACTATGCAATAAAGGAACATCTAGCTATTGACAACGATGTATTTCGACCACACATGAGTCCAAAGGGAATAGTGACTACCACCATCTTGCAGAGAGCATAGCACATGTGGACTTGAATGACCTGTCTGACTGTTAACTGTTCTGGGAAGAAAGAAAGTAGGAAAGAGATTTCACGGGAGAAAAACCTCTCCAAGAAACCTTTGGCCACTAAAGCCCATGGTGGAGACTCTTCCATTGAAGGCACTTTGAAGCGCGCGACCATTGTTGAAATGGAGGCACTCTGAAGCGCACAGACATTGTTGAAAGAATGCATCATTATATTTTTATTTCCATGGGAGCCTGGTTTAATTCTACCAGTTGGATCAATCAGTTGCTTCACTAGGGGGCAGTCACTGAACAGCTCATTTCTCTACATCATTTGGCATTGTCAAACTAAATAAATAGGTCACCACTAATGAGAGCTACACTTAGTGAGTGATCAGCTTGGTTCAGTTAGCTGCCTCCACCCAGTGAGTAGCTTGAGACTTATTTTGTTTTTTCACTACCCACCGATCGATAGTGAGAGTGAAGGGTGTGATGCCTATCAGGTCCGAATAAAGTCTGAGAGACGTAGCTGCTGTATGAAAGCCTCATTGAGGGATTTTAGTCTTGAACTTACCCACTAACAGAACGAACACAGACCCAGACATTGTATTTACACTTGGGGCTTCCCTCACCCTTCAGTTAGTTTCTCCTCATAGCTGAGCTCGGTTGTGCGCCTCCTGAACCCTTAGCTATTGTGCTCGGACTAGATGTGTTGTGTACCTGATCTTGACCTTCACTGATGAGGGGCTTTGAAGTCGGAGCGCAATCAAACAAGCCTTACATCACTGTTGTTTTACCTTCCTTAGGAAGTCAGTATAATGATACCCTACAGGTTCTTCTCATGCATTTTATTATCTAATTTAGTGTACTTCAGACTGGGTTGAGTGAAGATTTGGCCTTTCATAATGATCCTTCCTTGCCAAAGTATTTTATTGTATGCAATTCATACTCTGCAATTAATCTTTAGTTCAACAATCATTTGTTTCCAAGCTAGTGTTCTCCAAAATTTTGTTCACAATTTGGATGAAGCTCCAACTACCGAACTTAGAAAACTTTCTTTCAATCCAATGAAGGAGGGAAAGAATCCTAGAACCAAGAGTCATTAGCCCAAAGTCCATAGAAACAAAGGTACGCACAGAAAATAGGTTTGACCTGTTGAGAGTTCGATCGAATTTGAGCAAAATTAAGGGGGTAGGTACCATTTCGTACTATTTCTATGATTCTGCTTCTTTTCACTATGCCTACGCTCTAGCTTGAAGGAAGTTCCCTCCTCAAGCTTCGAGCCTAATTCATCTGCGAATTTGGCCAAGTGCTGGATAAGGTGGACAATATTGTGGGGTGCAGGCAGGCCTTGTATATATTCTTTTGGAAGGGTCTAATACCTCCTCCTCGCCTCATCAGGGGTTCAAAATTACTACCTCACTACCTCACCTAATGGACTCTTGATACTTGTTCCTGTGGAACCATGTGTTCTCAAGGGTAAATCCCAAGCCGAGCAACACTTTCCAATGGATACTGTTGTCTGGAATTGTTGGTCTTACTACTAGCCTCACATATTGAATATTTGGGAGCCATATAATAGATGGATGCAATTCTCTAGTAAAATAAACGGGTTCAGGAGGGTACGTAAACTTGCCATAAAACTACTGCTGAGTGAAATCACTAAAGGGAGTCATGCACACAAGGAACACCATTTTTTTTAGGTTGTGATTCTGTTCAACCCTAGTGTCAGTTTCAACCAACTTGCTGTTAATTTGTTGCAGGTTATTGCTGGTAAGCGACTCACCAAGCTATTGTTGAAATTTATACTATGGTAAGTTGAAGCGCAGGCTCTCAGAGCATCGGGCATGAACATGCATTAGCAGAGATAGCTAGTTGACCTCCAACCACAATGATATTTCAGATTTAATGTATGGCATGAAATCACATGGTTGGGTGTTTCACGCATAAGTTACATTCCTGCAAAAAATGAAGTCCAAATGAGGTAAGTACCAAATGAAGTCCAAATGAGGTAAGTACCAAGTAAATGTTTTTTCATAGGCTTGTAAATGATTTTTTACTGGCCCAATAAATTTATTTAGTGTAAAATTCATTGTGAAATTGAAAGGAAAATAAATTAAAATTCAGTGGAAAAAATTGAAAGAAAATAAATTATGTATAAATGCAAGTAGTTGTAAATTTGATTTCACTCACCACCAGTCTTCTTACATTTGATTTCACTCACTATTTTGTAGAAGTCAAGTATGCAATGCAATGACATCCTGATTCCTTCCAGTACAATGCAAAGCTTGGAAACATACCATCCCATCGACTCCCCTTGTCCACCGTCTGTTAGAATTATAAGGATGGATATTTGTGCAGTAGTGCCAACAAATCCTTTTGGTTTCTCTTGGAGGCATATCTGGAAATTGGTTTGGAAAAATAGTCTCAGGGATTTAGAAAAATAGTCTCAGGGATCTGGAAATTGGTTTGGAAAAATAGTCTCAAGGACATGCAAGATACAAGTGGAAGTGGAGGGTGGTGGCAACTCATGCAGTGCCACTATGAGACACGAGGCTATGTAACAAATATGGCTTATGCTATACACTATGCATATCTGAGCATCCAAACATTAAATGTTGATAATTAATGCTAGTCTCAAGTGTAGCATTAATCGACCTTATCTTAATGGATGTAAATATTTGATAAGGTTTCTAAGTTTATTTCCAAAAAATGGTCTCTTGCCTCGATATGAGGCCAAATAAGACGCCCAAATTCAAACTTAGGCTTAAAAAAAAATATGAGTAGGAAAATTATATTATTTTTTCAAAACTATAGGTTAAAACAACAAAAGTTCATCGATTTGTGTGCCAAACTAATGAAAAAGTGGTGAACCGATTACTAATAGTCCCTACAGCTTGAAGGGCAGGGACTAAAAATAAGAGAGAAACACAAATTTATGTAACATAATTTCCATTTGACATGAATGAAAACAATTAAATAAATAATGTCATATATAACTTCATCATTATTGTATTTAATTAAGAAATACCAAACACCAAGTGTTAATTGTTGTATTAAACTGGTTAGTTTAATTGGTTATTATCAATCTTATTTGAAATTTAGTTAGGTCAATATTAACAAGAGTCTAATTTGAATATTTTTGGGTGACATGCATTAGTTTGCGTTGACAAGTTTATTACACATACTGTTGTAATTTAGGGAAAAGTAGGGAAGTGTTACAAATAGTTCAGTATATAAGCAAGTATAGAATCACATATACATATATATAGACAAAGACATACACAAAGTAGTGGAAGCCTAAAGAACAACACTTTATTAGATAGATGAATCAATATAGCACAATGGAGACATCTTCTCTGATACATTCTTGTCTATTTATACCTACATATTCAGCTACCAGGAAGTTGTAACTACTTAACTGTCTGAGTTAGTCGGTTAACAGAACCCTCGACCAACTTATACTTTCAACTTCGAAAGTCGATCGACTAACTCTTAGTTGATTGTCAGGTCTAGTCGATAGAGTCGACTAGCCCCTAAAACATCTCCCCCCACTTGTCTCGAGTAAGAGGGGAGTATAACATAAATTTCTTTTACATTGACTATTTACAAAATGAGAGTGAGAGAGAGAGAGAGAGAGAGAGAGAGAGGCAAATTTTTTTGGTGCTTGATAGGATTATGGAGTCATATTCGATTGTCATGCTATGCTGAAATCTCTGTCGCTAGTCGAATCAACTGCGTCCTTTGGTCTTCTTTCTGTACTGGCTTCAAAGCAAGTCTGCGGGATATTGGGAGATGAATGCTCAGATTTTGGGTGAAGTCATGCCATGCATTGATCGACTGTTGTGCTTCCAGGCCTAGTGTCTTGATCTATCCCAACAAGTTTACTTTTTTTGATATTTCTTCTTGCTATACATCAACTGATTTTGGGTCAATCTACTACTCTATCTCTTGAATATTTTCTTTGAGTTGCGCGAGGTGAATTACTGCGTCGTTGGTTTCCAACTGTACTTTGTTCCCTTCCTTCTGCCATTATTGTTCTTGTTATGCAAGTTGGGCCTCTTTGATCTTGATGTCGGTCGTAGATTTTTGTATTCTACACTTGTTGAATGCAGTTGCAAAGTAGGTTGGCTAGTTACTTACCACTGAATTTAGCAATGTAACATTCTTGGTGACTTCTTCCACATTTTGTCTGAGTCCTTTAAGATGGTTGTATTATGTCACCATGATGGTGGTTTTCTGCTCTTGGATTCTTTGATTATCTGTCATTTCTAGGTGATATTGTTGTTGTATATCTTCCTTTTCCTTTTGTAGAAGTTCGACTTGTTGTTGGTTTTCTGTGTAAGCTTTGATCAACCTTTCGACCAAGTCTTTAAAACGCACTAAGGGGATCTCAATTTCTGGCAACTGCTCTATTCCTACATGCTTTATGACCTTCTCTCTATATTCCTATAGCATTTTCCTTTATTCTCCTTTATTTGGAACCCGACTTCCTTCTTTAATGATTTTTTTCCACCTCTTTGTTGATTCTTTTGAGATGAGTTGATGTAATTCGAAGAGGTGGTGGTCGGATATTGAAGTCGGGTCGAGTGTAGTTTTGATAATTGATATGAATGGGTTGGAAGGTTGGGTCATTTTAAAGATGATTTGTGTGAGTTTCTTTTTCTTACTCTTTCCTGATGTTTTTGTTGACCCCTCATCTTTATATTGATCTTGTGTTGTTTGTTGTGCAAGTAAGTGAGTATGATCGATCTAGTCCCCTACTATTCTTTCCTTCTACTATGTCTGCTCTATTTCTTTTTGCAAGAGATATTGTTGGGCCTGCGTCGAACATTGTACTGTATCCTTAGTTAGAGTGTTTTCTGGGAAGGATTCCTCTCTATGTTCCTGTTGTTGTTGTTGTTATGACAATTTACCTTGTTTCTTTATTTTCTCTGCTTCTGTGGATACGTCGGTCGGAATCTCAACTGGTCCTGATTAAGGAATGTTATCATCTTAGGTGTTGATTTCCTGGAGGTCGAATTCCTTATGGATGACCAGTTGTTGTATATATTCAAATGGATGGACCGAGTGGATTGGTATTTTATCAACCGACTCATGTTGTTGTGCAATTTCGACTAGATGAGCCGGCTGGATTAGTATTTTTTCGACCGAATCGGGCTGCTTTGGTATGTCGATATCAATATCCTCGTCGAATGACATAGATGGTTGGTCCGAATCGGTTGCTTTTGATGACTCAACATTTATAATTTGTCTCTTCTTCATCTTTGTAGGTCGTTCCCTCACTATGGCTATTGGCTCAGCTAGTGGGAATTCTTTTGTCAAGTCGGTCACTCTCCTTTTGCCTGGTGTCTTATTCTTCTTGAATTCTAATTCTAACTGGTTCATTGTGACGTTTTCTAAAGTTTCCACAATGGTCAATATTTTGTGTATCTTATGCCCCCTTACTCCCCTTGTTTCAATATGTCGGAGTGTATTTTTTATTTGTTTGACCTGTTGTTTTTGTACTTTATATTTCTCCATGGATTCCTTCATTCTAGGTCTGACTGATGAGTTTAAAATATTCTTCATCGCAAAAGTCTCCTGTCGGGTATACCTCTTTGTTTGCTTGTTTTTTTCGGTAATTTCACTGGTGATACTAGTCATATTTTATTGAATGATAGGGGTCGTTAAAGTTGATACCTCCAGTCGATTGGAAAGTCTCTTGCCAGATATCTTCTATGTCATAAGATATTTCTTCGAATCTGACTTCTTTTTCCCTTTATCTTTTCTACTGGTTGCTTTCTTTTTTCTGGGCAAAGGTCATGGAGGAATGATTGCCAGTGCTTCTAAGTCTTCAACAAAGGGTATTGCATATAACTCTTCTTCTCTTTCTTCCTCCTATTTTACGTTGGTAAGGGGGAATACCAAAGGTAGTCTTTTTTGGTTAACTTCGAGAGGAATTTCTATCTCCTGGCCTATCTATCTTTCTAATTCTGTGAATATTTCCTCTACTATCGGCTGATAATGTAACTCTTTCGGTTCCGGGGCCAACTCCAGTCCACACCAAAGTTTGGTGCAGTCGAGTTATAACTGAATATCGTAGAGTGTTGGCAAGGCCCGATGAACTGGTTGCTCAACGTGCCATCTATCTGAGCTATCTTTTAAGTTTCCGACCCATAATCGAAACAATTCTTGTGAAGATAACGAACTGGAGGTACATGTATGCTCTTCTGCAAAAATTATGTATTTTTCCATTGCTAGAACCTTCTTAATTGTGAATGCAGGTTCACAAACTGGACTATATTTCTCCATTTCTATCCAGATTAATAAATAAGGGAATTTTATTTCCTTACCTGCTTCTTGGCATTCCTTACAGTTAGTCTGGTTGATGTCGGCCATGTATTCAGACTAGTTGAAGTTTTCTTATTTTTGAAAGATTTGGCCGATTGACTTGACCATGGTCATTTTGACATCGGAAACTCGACCAACTAGTGTAAAGCATAATGATACAATTATTGCAATCCATCTTGCACGCAAGTCGGGAATCTTGTTGATAAGTAATCCCTTGGAATTTTTTATTGTTTTTAACCTGATCAAAATTTGCATTTGAAGTTTTCGGGACCTTGATCCTCGTCTTTGGAATGCCGATGACTCTATGAATAATCCCTCTTGTCATTTCTATCAGACTGTTGAGCCAGATATATCCATTGTGATACTGAATGGAAATAAAATTTATGCTTCTTCCTTCCATTTACCTAAGTTGACGACTTGTGGTGCTCTTAGGAGGTGTCTGATTCCTAATTTTTCTAAGAATTTTGTTTTAGTCTTCCAATAACCATCCTCCATCTCCCATTCTATAAAAATTTTCCACTTCTTTCTCCAATCCATCTCCTCCAGGTGCCACTATTGGATATTTTGCATCCGAATTTGTAACGATGCTGAGGTTGTTTTGTCGAACATTTCTCTTGGTCTTGATCCTTCCATTTTCTCAAAGACTTGTCCTCTCATTATAGACATCTCTATGTCCAATTCGACGATATTCAACAAGTCAAGGGAAATTGTAGGTTCACTCGGTTGCTCGGTCGACTCTCCACTCTGCTTCCCGGGGGGGTAACAATGACACAAAGTCATAAGTGTCCTCCAAATTTATAGGCGAGAGAGGGAGATTCAAATTAAATGCAGCCAATTGTTCCTTAAATTCAGGTGCCTCTGTCATAACTGTTGGTGGTATGTTCGACTCATATGAGGGGACGTCTAGGGTAATTCTTAGTTGGCACACATGCAGGTCCTGTCAATACTTAATTGTAGTGAATTCCACTTGGCTTCCGCACGTGTCGAGTCAACTCGAAGTTACAATAGTGTCTACGCAACGATCTTTTGCGTCGTGCAGAGAATTAATGTTCTTTTCATGTCCGTCGGTCCTTTCCTGTCCTGTCTTAAGTGTGCTATATTTCTTGGAGTCAGAATTTTTGTGGTCGATTTTTTCTTTTGCTTGATCAACTAAGTCTCCTCTGTTGATCTGTGGTCGATGCATGGTTTGACCGACTTCTTCTTTTGTATCATCAGGTTTCCTATTGTTGGTTCTTCATAGTCGATGTTCTCGATAATTACTTTGTTCATCTGTTTTATGGTAGTCCCCTCTATGATGGCTTCGCTCGCTTGAACCTCACTCACTTGGTCTGGATCTGCCATGGTCAATTGACTGTCACTTGATGAGGATTTGTCATAAGTCTGGAGATGGAGTCATGTGTCTATTTCACCTTCATCCATTTTCTTTGTGTCTTAACCAAGGGCTTCTTTCTCTCTCCATTCAACTTTTCCTTTACTTTTTCTTCCAAGCTTTGGAGCTTCTTTAATACTTAGCTTTTCCTATAACAATTTCTTTTACCTGAATACTATACCTGAATTATTTATAACTCACTTTTAGTTTATTAATATGAAAAAGGATTTATTTCTTATTAATATTATTAATCTACATTGACTTCAATTGGACTGTTATATTTCCAGTTCTGGTCGATCCCTTTTGGCATTACTTTCTACATATTTTGCCAACAGGGTTCTTCATCTTTATGTATTATACTTCTTTAAATGGGCACTATTAATTACTTTTTTAAATGGATGCCCCAACAAAGTTCGAAGTTGAACTACACTTGTCGATCGAATATCTTCTATAACATAAGGACCAAGCCATGTTGTCTCTAACTTTGTGGATTTTCCTTTGATTCGACTGTCTTATAGTAGAACTAGGTCTCCATTTTTCATCTCCTTTTTTAGATGACAATCATGCCATGATTTATGTTGTTGTTTTTGAAATTCTTGGTGGTGCATTGATATTAATGTTCCTTCTTCTAGCTTATTGAATTGGAAAATATGGTCCTACCTGCTTCTGTCTTGGTCGAATTTAGCAATAGCTTCTACTTTGTCTGAGTTGGCCCAAATGTGAAGTGAGATCACAACTTCTTGTCCATAGAAAAGTTTAAAGGGATTATGTCCAGTCGATCGCTTACAAGAAGATCTGTATGCCCATAAGACTGCATGAATTTTGTTGTCCCAGTCATTCTTGTCGATGTCGCAGATCTTAGTGAGTACTTTATGTAGTGTCTTATTAAATGATCCAACAAAACCATTTGCTTGGGGATGGTAAGCCATTGTTCTTTTGCGATAAATGATAAATTTCTTTAGCAGTACTTGGATCATCTTTTTTACAAAATGTGTCCCTTGGTCACTGATTAGTGTTAGTGGAAATCCAAATATTGTGATTATGTTCTCATAAATAAATTTCACCGTGACCTCTTTGGTGCATGTTTTGACTAGTTTTGCTTCTGCCCACTTATTCACATGCACGACTGTAATGATAATATATTTCGCACCTGTTTTTCTTTCTCTTTGAGGAAATGGACTAAAATAATCGATGGCCCAGATCTCAAATGATCGATTAGGGTTGACTGACTGTAATGGAATTTAATTCTTCCACAAAGTTCGACCCATTATTTGAGAGCTATCACATTTCTTGACCTATTACTGACAGTCTTTATGCAGATTCAACCACCACAGACCCGCCTGAAGTATCTTTCGCATTGTCGTGTTGGCCTAAAAGTGGCCTCCAGCTGGTCCTATATGTGCTTCGTTGATCCTCATTTATGAGAGGAATGAAATGAATAGAATATTGAATACCATAACATAGAGATACAAAGAAAAACAACAAATACCCAATGAACAATAACTTCTATTGAATACATAAAAAAGGTTGAAACTGTAAAACTACAGAACTAAAACAACTTGCTCGAATGGTGGTAGATATCTCTGAGAAGAGATGTTGCTGCTACGTGCATCCTTCTGAGAAAAATGATTACAATGAGGCTAAAAAGGCATTTTTAAAATTACCCATGACTGCCAAAACCCTAGAAATCCTAACCCTAGGAGATGAAACACCAAAAGTTATGTTGGCCCCAATGGGTAAGTTGGTACCTCAACTTCTCGGGGTCGTAACTTTTGCATACGACTTCCATTTTAGGTGCATGATACCCTGTTGGAAAGGTATTTTCGAGAAATACACATTACATGATAAAAGTTTGACTTTGTCTACAGTTTGACTGTGACAAGATGAAAAAACACGGATTAGGCCCCCAAAACGGTCCTAGAAGTATAGGAAGATGTATTGACATGAAAAATTCCAAAATAAGCCAGTTGGATTAGGTGGGCAGATCCGGATTTATGAGCGAAATGAACTGATTAACACAATGAATACAATAAACACAAATATATGGAGAACAACACAGATATCCAGTGAAAAATATCTTCTATTGAACAATGAAATAGGCTGAAACTTTAAAATTTCATAACTAAAAATAACTTGCTCAAATGGTGGTAGCTATCTCTGAGAAGAGATGTGGCTGCTACGCACATCCATATGAGAAGAGTCATTACAATGAGGCTCCAGAGGTATTTGTTAACATTACTCATGAATGCCAAAACCCTAGACATCCAAAAACCTAACCCTAGGAAATGAAACACCAAAAGTTATGTGGGCCCCTATGGGTAAGTTGGTACCTCAACTTCCCGGGGTCGTAACTTTTGCACACGACCTCCATTTTAGGTGCGTGATAGCTCGATGGAAAGGTATTTTTGAGAAATATGCATTATATCGTCAAACTCTGACTCCGTCTACAGTTTGACTGTGATGAGCAAAAAAAATATTGTTTAGGGACCCAAAATGGCCCTGGAAGTACAAAAAGATGTGATGACATGAAAAGATACAAAATAAGCCAGTTAGATTAGGTGGGAGGCCACCGATATCCACCTGGAAGATGTTTAGGGATTCAGACAACCCTGGAAGTGTAGAACCGATAATTACAAAGAAGTAAAGAAGAATGTGTTGAACTAAAAAATGTCAAGAGGAGCCAGTTGGAATAGGTGGGTGGCCACCAATATCCACTTGGGTCAGTCCTCCCCCCTTAGGAAGAAATGGTCTCCATTACGTTGAGTTCCCCCATTAGGTGAGGAAACTTTTACTGAATTTGGCCCTGGGTGAGCCACTTGCCTTGGTGTAGGAGCTGCCCTACCTTGACAACCCGATAAAGATGGATCATTTGCTGGCGAGTGCCCTTGACCTGTTTGTCCACTATCTCATCAGTGGATGCCTATTCCATGCAGTCAGGGTTGAGCTCTATTGGTGTCATTTGTTCTGTGATCTCTAAGGTGTGCAATAATGGTGGAAAATATGGCCGAAGTAGGTCCACATTGAACACAGGGTGTAAGCTAAGGAAGGGTTGAGTGTTGAGCTCAAAAGAGTTGCTATCCACAACCTTGGTGATAGTGTAAGTCCCATAGTGAAGTGGGAAGAGCTTCCGATGGGGACCTGTAAGGAACTCTTTCTGCCAATGTAAATAGACCTTCTCTTCCACCTAAAACTGGTGTCATACCTTGTGTTGATCGCTACTTGTACTTAGCATTGGATTTCTACAAAATCTCATGGCCCTGTTGGTGGATGTGCTGAATCCGCTCAATGAATCTGGTGGCTTTGTCGGTATTAGACTGAGCATGGGAATATTCTTGTGTAGTTGCAAGAGGTAGTGCAACATCAATAGGACCCAAGGGTTGGAATCCTAGCCCCACCTGAAATGGGATATGATCGATGGAGCTATGGAGAGCCATGTTGTAACTATGTTGAACATAGGGGAGACTCTCATTGCATGTACGAAGATGCTTAGAGTTGTACATGTGCAGGATGTGCACAATCATCCGATTGACGACCTCTGTTTGGCCATTGATTTTGGGGTGGAAAGTAGTGGATTTAGTTAGCTTGGTGTCCAACAGTGACTAGAGACTCGACCAAAATGTGATGAGGAACCTACTGTCCCAATCAAAGATGATGGTCTGTGGTATCCCAAAATGGACCCACACTCGTACGAAGAAGAGCTTGGAAGTATCTTTCGTTGTGATGTTCTTCTTACAGGCCGTGAGGATGGTCATCATCGAAAACCGATAAAGTACCACAAATACACAATCATTTCCTTTCTTGGTGGACGGAAGGCCATACAAGTAATCCATCAAGATGGATTCCCAAGTCTTCTCGGGAGTAGGAAGAGGGCTATATAGGCCTTGCTTCTTGATGAAAATCTTGGCAATGGAACAGATAGTGAAAGATATGATATTCTTGCTGATGTCCTGTCGAAGTTTGGCCAATAAAAATGTTTCTGTAGAACTGCCACAATTTTCTCCATGCCAAAATGTCTTSCCATTCGACTGTAGTGATCCTCCCAAATCATATTTTCACACTCTCTTGTAGGAACACATAGATGGCTCAAATGGCATAACAGTCCATCTTGAATGTGAAAATYGGTGACATTAATGCCTGTACCCAAGAGCTTATAGGTGGTGGAGAAGTATGGATCTTGCTAATAAAGTTGGGGCCACATAGATGCATCATGTCCATAGGAATGGAGGACGGTGGTGAGTGCAACCATGGGAGGTCGACTGAGGCAGTCAACGACATAGTTTGTGATCCCTGTCTTATACTTGATTTTGAGATGGAATTGCTACAGGTAGGTGGACCACTTTTGATGGCGATCATTCTGCAACTTCCCTTGTTTCTGTATGAACTGCAGAGGCTTGTGATCAGTGTGGATGATTGTCTCTTTTCCCAGAATGTAATGTTTCCATTGACGACAAGCTTGTACAATGGAATACATTTCATTGTCATAGCTGGGGTATTTCTGGACAATATCTGAGACTGTCTCACTATGGTAGTCTACTAGATGATCGTGTTGAGTGAGAACAATGCCTAAAACATTGTCATATGCATCTATCTCAATCTCAAACAATTGTTTCATATCGGGTAAGGAGAGTACTGGAGTTGAGCATAAGTAATGCTTCAGATAATCAAAATCTTGTTGTTATTCCTTCCCCCACACAATTTTTTCCTTGTCACTGCCCTTGGTCACTTGGATGAGGGCCCATGCAATATGGGAGAATCCCAACATGAACCGTTGGTAGAAGTTGGCCAACCCCAAGAATCTTTGAAGCTCGGTTAGTGTGGTCGAGGCTGGCCGGTCACAGATGAATTGGATCTTAACTGGATCAACATGTACCCTAGCTGATGGTGTAGGGTTGTGGGTGTGGTGTTTTCAGCAGGTCTAGTCGCTTGACAACCTCTGCTGAGATCAGGTTCTTCTTACTGTCGCTATCGACAATGAAATGAATTAGAGCCCCCTTTACCCACATCTGTGAGTGAACAAGGCGTTCCCCTTCCTCTGGTTCTTCTGGTTTGCTTGGATGGACTTGGGTGGTAGCGACCGTGGCACTAGGTTCAACATTGATAATCTGCTTCCCTCCTTCTGGATTTGATTTCGAGTCAGAATCGACCTCTGACTCAGAAGCTTTTAGCCTAGCCACGAGTGACTTCTTGGAGCGACATTCTTCGGTGTTGTGCCAAGGGATTTTATGGTATTCACACCATTTTCCCGTGTCCTTCTTCGACTTCTCATTACCCTTCTTGTGTTACGGCCTGGACTAGTTGTCTCGAGAGTCACCATCTTTGATTTATCCCTTGTTGTGTGGTTTGGGAATACCTTTTCCTTGCATCAGCTATGAGGAGTTTGCAGATCTGAACTCTTGCCTCTTCTGCTTAAATTTTTGTTAGATCTTAACAACATATATATAAGTTGTACCTAATGAGGTGATGTCTAGAAACTCCATTTCTTTTTGAAAGTATATATGCAAACAATCACAGTATTTGAGGACCATATGCCACTCATAGTCTTTGATACCCAATTTGGTGCGCAGGGTATGGAAAATATTGGTGAAATCTGGTACTGTCTACTCCCTTTCTTGATCCAGGGTGGTCCATTTGGTGTACTGGTCCTCGTAGATTCCAACAAGGTAGTACTATTCTTTAATGACATCCCGGAAGGAATTCCATGTGGGGGCGATCGCAAATATTTCATATTCCTCTATGGCCCTTTTCTCAGAGTAAGTATCCCACCAGTCCTTAACATGGGGGTTGACCTTGAGGAGTGCAAAAGTAATCTTTTCCCTATCAAAAAAATTGTGGATTGAAAAATACCCTTCAAGTAGATTCAACCATTTATCTACAACATCCGCATCTATTAGTCATTCAAATAATGGAATATCAAAATTTACCTATACCTTGACGGGGGTTTTATGGCCGCTTGATGAATATTCTTCTCCAGTGGGCATTCGCTGAAGGATCTATGCGAAGTTGTCCATCATTTCATTCCTTTTTCATGTAAGGGATTCCTCGAGAAACATTTTGAAAGGATATCCTACTCCATCATATTTATTTTCATCCCCCATGGGTTGTTGTCAGGTTCGGTGTGACCGATCTCGTAAAGGCTCTACTGGTTCGAGTCCCAACTTCTTGTACCCAGATCTTATCGGGGACATACACGAAAAAAAATAAATGAAGAGAAGACCGCTCTGATACCATTGATCTGGATTTATGAGCGGAACGAACTGATTAACAGACTGAATACAATTAACACAGAGATATGGAGAACAACACAAATATCCAGTGAACAATATCTTCTATTGAATAAATGAAATAGGCTGAAACTGTAAAATTGGAAAACTGAAAACAACTTGCTCGAATGGTGGTAGCTATCTCTGAGAAGAGATGTGCCTGCTACGCGCATCCATATGAGAAGAATCATTACAATGAGGCTCCAGAGGAATTTTTTAACATTACTCATGAATTCCAAAACCCTAGACATCCAAAAACCTAACTCTAGGAGATGAAACACCAAAAGTTATGTGGCCCCCTATGGATAAGTTGGTACCTCAACTTCTCGGGGTCGTAACTTTTGCATACGATCTCCATTTTAGGCTTTTGATAGCCCATTGGAAAGGTCTTTTCGAGAAATACACATTACACCATCAAATTTTGACTCTATTTATAGTTTGATTATGATGAGAAAAGAAAACAATGTTTAGGGCCCCAAAATGGCCCTAGAAGTACAGAAAGATGCGTTGACATGAAAACATATAAAATAAGCTAGTTGGATTAGGTGGGAGGTCACCAGTATCCACCTAGAATATGTGTAGGGCTTCAGAAAAACCTAGAAGTGTAGAACCCGCAATTAAAAAGAAGTACAGACGAACATGATGAACTAAAATTTGTCAAGAGGAGCCAGTTGGAATAGGTGGGTGGCCACCAATATCTACCTGGATCATGGGCAACCACCAATATCCACCTGGAAGCTGTGTAAGGCTTCAGAAAACCCCATAAGTGTAGAATCCACAATTACAAAGAACTACAAAAGAACGTGGTGAACTAAAAACTGTCAAGAGGAGACAATTGGAATAGGTGGGTGGCCAAAAATATCCACCTGGATCAATCCTCCCCCCTTAGGAAGCAATGGTCTCCATTGCGTTGAGTGCCCCCCATCAGGTGAGGAAACTTCTGTTGAATTTGGCTCTASGTGAGCCACTTGCCTTGGTGTAGGAGTTGTTGGATCCTCTGCTGGCAAATTCTCTTGACCTGTGTGTCCACTATTTGATCAGTGTAATCCTGTTCCATGCAGTCARGGTTGAGCTTTGTTGGTTTCAACTGTTCTGCGATCTTGAGGTGTCCAATAATGGTGGAAAAAATGGCTGAAGGAGGTCCACATTGAAAACTAGGTGCAAGMCAAGGAAGAGTGGAGTGTTGATCTCAAAATAATTCCTACCCACAACCTTGGTGATAGTGTAAAGCACATAGAAAAGTGGGAGAAGCTTCTRATGGGGCTCTGCAAGGTGCTCTTTCCACAAATATAACTAGACCTTKCCTCTCACCTGAAACTAGTGCGGTACCCAATGTTGATCATGGCACTGCTTGTACTTAGCATTGGATTTCTGCAAAATCTCATGGACCTGATGGTGGATGTTCTGAATCCACTCAATGAATATGGTGGCTTTGTCAGCCTCAGACTCAACATGGGAAGATTATGCTTTTGTGGTTACAAGAGGTAGTGCAACGTCAATGGGACCCAAGGGTTGGAATACCAGCCCCACCTGAAATGGGCTATGGCTGGTGGAGCTATGGAGAGCCCTGTTGTAGCTGTGTTGAACATAGGGAAGACTCTCATCCCATGTATGCAGATGCTTAGAGTTGTACATGCGCAGGATGTGCACAATAATCCGATTGATGACCTATGTATGGCCATTAGTTTGAAGGTGCAAAGAAGTGGATTTAGTGAGCTTGGTGTCCAACAGTGACCAGAGAATCAACCAAAATGTGATGAGGAACATGTTGTCTCGATCTGAGGTGATGGTCTGTGGTATCCCAAAATGGACCCACATCCGTTTGAAGAAGAGCTTGGTAGTATCTACCACTATGATGCTCTTCTTGCAGGCTAGGATAATGGCCATCTTTGAAAACCGATCAACCAACACAAATACACAATCATTTATGTGCTTGGTGGACAAAAGGCCATACATTTAATCCATCAAGATGGATTCCCAAGGCCTCTCAGGAGTAGGAAGAGGGGTGTATAAGCCTTGCTTCTTGATGGCTGGCTTGGAAATGGCACATGCAGTGCAAGATCTAATATACTTGCTGACGTCTTGTCGAAGTTTTGACCAATAAAAATGTTTCCGTAGAATGACTACAGTTTTCTCTATGCCAAAATGCCCTGTCATCCTGTTGTAGTGAGCCTCCCAAATCAGCTATGCACACTCGCTTGTGGGAACACAGAGGTGGTCCAGATGGCATAAAAATTCATCCTGGATGTGAAAATTGGTGGCATTCACTCTTGTACCCAAGAGCTAATGGGTGGTGGTGAAGTCAGGGTCACGTTGATAAAGTTGGGGCCACTCAGATGCCTCATGCCCAAAGGAATGGAGCACTGTGGTGAGGGAAGAAACGGGAGGGTGACTGAGGCAGTAAACGACATGACTTGTGCTCCATGTTTTATACTTGATGTTGATATGAAATTGTAGGTATGTGGACCACTTTTGATGGCGGTCGCTCTGCAACTTCCCATGTGTCTGTATGAACTGCAGAGGCTTGTGATCAATGTGGATGATTGTCTCCTTTCCCAGAATGTAATGTTTCCATTGACGACATGATTACACAATGGAATATATTTCTTTGTCAGAGGTGGGGTATTTTTGGACAGTATTTGAGAGTGTCTCACTATGGTATGCTATTGGATGACCATGTTGAGTGAGAACTGCACCTACAGCATAGTCGGAGGCATCCATCTCAATCTCGAATGGTTTTTGTATATCAGGTAAGGAGAGTACTAGAGTTGAGCACAAATGATGCTTCAGATCATCAAATACTTGTTGTTTTTCCTTCCCCCATGCAAAATTTTCCTTGCTACCGCCCTTGGTTACTTGGTTGAGGGCCCATGCAATATGGGAGAATCCTAACACGAACCTTCAGTAGAAGTTGGCAAGTCCCAAGAATCTCCGAAGCTCGGTTAGTGTGGTCAGGGTTGGCCAGTCATGAATGACTTGGATCTTAGCTAGATCCACATGTACCCCATGCTCATCAACAATTTAGCCCAAGTATTGGACCCTGTTCATGCCAAAGGATCATTTTTCCAAGTTGGCATATAGCTTGTGCTACCGCAGAGTGCCCAAAACCTACTGAATATGCTGCATGTGCTCCTCCCAAGTTCGGTTGAAGATGAGGATGTCATCCTGATATACCACCACAAAAGAGTTGGTGAAAGGTCTCAATACATCATCCATCAATCTCATGAAAGTTGTAGGTGAATTTGTTAAGCCAAAGGGCATGACCAACCATTCGAAGAGAAATTCTTTAGATTTGAAAGTTGTCTTCCTTACATCAGTTGTTTTGATGGGAACCTGGTGGTAGTCAGACTTTAGGTCAATCTTACTGAAGAGATTTTCCCCCTTGAGTTGGTCAATAAGGTCATCAATTCAGGGAATTGGGTACCTGTTCCTGATTGTGATTTTGTTTAATGCTTTGTAATCAATGCATAGCCACCAGGTCTCGTCTTTCTTTTGCACTAGCACAATCAGGCTTCCACAAGGGGAGGAACTGGGTCGTATGTGCCATTTTTGAAGCAACTCTTGGATCTAGCGCTTGATTCATCATTTTCCATTAGCGAGCAATGATAGATTGGTCGATTAGGAAGCTATGCACTAGGGGTTAGATCAATTGGATGCTTGACTTGGTAGTGCGTCGATACCTCGGTGGGTGAGGAGAATATGTCTTTGTACTCTTCCACGATCCCATCCACTTGATTCTGCTGCAAAGAGAGGCTCTAGGTATAGGTCACGGATGTGGTAGAGACCTTGTGTTTACTGCAAGCAAGTATCACAAATAAGAGGAACTTCCCGGTCTGTGAAATGACCTTACTGCATTGCTTAACAGAGATTAAAGAAATAATGATAGGTGGCGCTACCTATGGTATCCTGTATAATTGTCTACCCAAAGTAATAATAACACTACGGGATCTAGACTCATACACAACATGTCTCTTCCACAAATATAGATGGATTAAAAGAACATCACAAACTTCAAGGGGAGAAATATCACACAATACCTCGTCTTTAAAGGGCTTGATGTTGTAGGGCAGACAACAATGTTGGCTGATGCAAAGATCTCGTCCTTGGCAAAGCCAACCAATGGTGTAGGGCTGCAAGTGTGGTGTTATCGACAGGTCCAACCACTTGACGACCTTTGCTTAAATTAGGTTCTTCTGACTGCTACTATCAAAAATGAAATGCATCGGAGTCCCCTTTACCCACATCTATGAGTGAAAGAGGTGTTCCCCTTTCTTTGGTTCTTCTGGTTCGCTTGGATGGAATTTGGTGGTAGCGACAATGGCACCGGGTTTGAAATTGATGATCCACTTCCCAATTTATGGATTTGATTCTGAGTCAGAATCTGCCTTTGACTCAAAATATTTCAGCTCAGCCACCAGTGACTGCTTGGAGCGACACTCTTCGGTGTTGTTCCAAGGGATTTTATGGTATTCACACCACTTTATCGTGTCCTTCGACTTCTCATTTACCTTCTTAGGTTGCATCTTGTACTGGTTGTCCTGAGAGAGAACATATTTTCTCTACCCCTTGTTTGGTGGGTTGGGACCGCCTTTTCCCTACTTCGGTTGTGAGGAATTTGTAGATCCAAACTCTCGCCTCTTCTGCTTAAATTTCTGCTCGATCTTGACAACATATCTATAAGGTGTACCTAATGATGCGATGTCCATAAACTCCATTTCTGTTTGAATGTATTTGTGCAGAAAACTGTGGTATTTTAACACTAGATGTTGTTCAGAGTCTTTGATACCCAATTTGGTGCACAAAGTATGGAAAATATAGGTGAAATCTGGTACTGTCTGGTCCCTTTCTTGACACAGCATGGTCCATCTTGTGTACTAGTCCTCGTAGCTTCCAACATGGTAGTAATATTCTTTAATGGCATCCCTGAAGGAATCTTAGGTGGGGGCGACCACAAATATTGTAGATTCCTTTGTGGCCCTTTGCTTAGAGTACGCATCCTAGCAGTCCTTAACATGGGGGACGACCTTTAGGAGTGAAAAAGTAATCTTTTCCCCATCGAAAAAATTGTGGACCAAAAAATACCCTTCGAGCAGATTTATCCATTTATCTACAACATCTACATCTATTAGTCCTTCAAATAATGGAATATCAAAATTTACTTGTACCTTGAAGGGGATTGCATGGCCTCTTGATGAAGATGTGTCTCTTGTGGGAAGCCGCCGAAGGATCTGTGCAAAGTTTTTTATCATCTCTTTCCTTTGTCGCATAAGGAATTCCTCGAGAAACATTTTAAAAGGATCTTCTGCTCCATCATCTTTCTTCTCGTCCCCCATGAGTTGCGGTCAGGTTCAATGCGACCGATATTGCAAAGGCTCGACTGGTTCAAATCCCAGCTTCTTGTACCCAGATCTTGTCGGGGACATGCACAAAGAAAAACAAATGAAGAGCAGATTGCTCTGATAACACTGATCCGGATTTATGAGTGGAACAAAATGAATAACATATTGAATACCATAACACAGAGATACAGATAACAACAACAGATATCCAATGAACAATAACTTCTATTGAATAAATAAAATAGGTTGAAATTGTAAACCTGCAGAACTAAAACAACTTGCTCGAATGGTGGTAGCTATCTCTGAGAAGACATGTGGCTGCTACATGCATCTGTCTGAGAAAAATGATTACAATGAGGCTCCAGAGGCCCTTTTAACATTACTCATGAATTCCAAAACCCTATACATCCTAACCCTGGGAGATGAAATGCCAAACATTATGTGGGACCTGATGGGTAAGTTGGTACCTCAACTTCCCGGGGTCGTAATGTTTTCATACAAACTTCATTTTAGGTGCGTGATAGCCCATTGGAAAGGTATTTTTAAGAACTACACACTATGTCGTCAAACTCTGAATTTATCTGCAGTTTGACTGTGGAAAGCCAAAAAAACACTGTTTAGGGCCCCAAAACGACCCTGGAAGTACAACAAGATGTACTGATATGAAAAATTCCAAAATACGCCAGTTGGATTAGGTTTGTGGCCACCAATATTCACCTGGAAGCTGTGTAGGGATTCAGGCATCCCCAAAAGTGTAGAAACCACAATTACAAATAAGTACAGAAGAACGTGCTGAGCTAAAAACTATCAAGAGGATCCAGTTGGAATAGGTGGGTGGCCACCAATATCCACCTAGATCATTCGTTGATAATGTCTTCTCTTTCATGTTCTAGAGCATATCTCCTTAAGACGCCATCAGGTTCCATTTTTTATAGATATCCATTTATGATTGTGAATGGTGCTACTTTTAGAGATAACACTTTCTTTTTATTTGGTCAGAGATCTTCAGGTGCCTTCCCCTCCTCCAAGAAATTTTCTATTTCTTCCATATCTTTTGGTGTTGCTTCGACACAAAATAGATGTGCGTCTGGAAGGTATTTCTCTATTCCATTCGGGTCCTCCCCTGTCTCAAGTTGGGAAAAATGGTCGGGCTCAAGTTGGGACAGATGGTCGTGCCTAACGTTCTTTTTCTCGGTTCATACGATTATATCAAATTCAAATTCTTGGAATAGTAATAACCAATGATAGATTTTTCCTTGGTGAACAAGTTTATTGACTAGGTATTTTAATGCCCGATGATCTGTAAAAAAATGTGAATTGGTTCACAAGTAAGTAATGTTGGAATTGTTGCAAAGCAAATATCATCGACATGGCTTCCCTTTTTGTGGTCAAGTAATTCCTTTATGCTTTATTCAAATTTCAACTGACATACACGTTCGGGTGGTCGATTGTGTCATTGTATGGTTGTGCTAGAACTTACCAGAAAATGACATTTGAAGCATCGACATGGACATGAAACCTTTTCGAACAGTCATGGAATTTTAGTTGGGGGATTTGACCAGCTTCTACTTTAAAATTTTGAATGACTCCTAGCAGTATTGTCTCCATCTAAACTCAATTTCTTTGTGAAGAAGCTCATCCATTGGGAAATTGATATATGAATGGTGGCGTATAAATTTTCGGTAATACCCAATATGTCCGAGGAAGATTTTAATTTGTTTTTGATTTACAGGTGGCTTCAAGTCAAGGATGATTTTGATTTTTTCCATATCTACTTTTACACCATCCTTACATACCACATAGCCTAAGAGAATTCCAATTGGTGTGGAAAATATGCACTTCTTAATATTGAGAGACAACTGGATTTATGCATTGCTCAAGCATTAATCCGAGCCATTGTATATGGTTTTTGAATAGGATGTATATAGTCCAATCATTGAAGTATACAACCATTTCCTTGTAGATGTATTATTGAAATGCTTTTACTATTATTCTTAAGAATACTGTTGGGGCATTCTTTGGCCAAAATGACATTACCTTATAGGAAAAGGATCCAAATTTAGAGACAAATGTCATCTTTGATTGATATTATTTAGATATAGGGACTTGATTGTATCCCAAAAATTCATCTTTGAATAAGTATCATTCACGACCTACAACTTCATTAATTATTTCTTCGGCGAACGGAGTTGGGAACAGATCCGTTAAAGTTTGTTTGTTGATACCTCTAAAGTTGACGCAAATTCTTAACTTTTTAGGGTTGTGCTTCTTCGGTTGAACCACCATAGGAATTGCCCATCCTTATTTGTCAATTGGATATATGATGCTTGCTAATAAAATTCCATCGATTTCTTTCTGGATGATGGGCTTGCATTTGTGAGCTAATTTGTAAGGTCTCTTTTTGATCAGATTTTCTCCATGAATGAGTTCAATTTTCATTTCTCCTATTTCTTCTAAAAGTCCTTTTATATATTTATATTCTCATGCAAATACATCTTGATATTCTTTGAGTAAGTCGACTATGTCGGTTGCCTCCTTCTCCGTCCAATAGACTCCTACTCGTGTCATTTTGGGTCGATTGTGATTTGATATATTGAACTCTTTTGTCTTTATTTCAACATTCATCCACTTTGGTGGTTTTTCTTCTTCGAGATGTCGATCCCATTCTTCAATTTTGGTGAATCTTTATGGGAAGTGGGGTTTTTCAATTTCCTCCTTTTACTCATATATTTGTAATACTGATTTTACATAGTTGTTCTTTGTTGGGTGGTCACTTTTCCATCCAAAACTCTGGCCAAGACATGTTGTATTTTCCATATCGATTCTTCGTGCTGTTGTATTTTCATTATTTTTCTGTCAACACAAGGTGGAAATTCGATGTCGATCCTACGTCAACCATCATCTTCCCTTTTTCCTTTTGTATAGATGGTGTTAGTTTTTCTATGAAGCTTTTAATTTTTTGTGCTACTTCTCTTAAATGTTCCACCTCTGGAATAAAATCGAAGTCTTGGACAAAATTTTCCTTGATGTCGTACCAATTGAGTGTATGGCTACATGCTTCTTCGATTTTCTACCATTTATTTGGTATTTCATCTACTGTGTTTGGAAACATGTGAGGCCATACCCTTTCATCTCTATATCCTATTCTACGCCATTCATTCTCACAATAGTGGATATGTTCGACTGGATCATACCCAACCTTGAAGATAGGGATGTTGGCTTATTTGGCTAGTTTCTTTTCTCTAAAGCGTTATACAAAGTAAGTTGATACAATTGTCCATGTTTGTAGTCTTAGAGAATGTGTTTCCCACCATATTGCGGCTTGTCCCATGAAGGCTTCCACTAGGCTTTGAGTTCTGACCTATTCTCCGATAGATTTAGAAACTTCCTTGACATGCGTCGATGAAATGTTTCATTCGTTGTAGCATAGTGGATTTTTCATCGTATTTTCGGTCGAAATAAGTGTAGGAGTTTGTCGAATTCTCTTTTCATACACTATAGGTACTGCTTGAATTGAATAGCATGTTCTGGAACATTTAATTGGGATGGCTTCATTGTTCCAACAATATTTTGAGTGTGCTTCATAATTTTCTATTTGTTAGTTATATAGAGCTGAGTCAGAATTGTGTTCGACCGACAGGGGATATTCTGTTGATATTTCTCCTTGCATGTTAGGTTCGACATAATCTCTTTGTTAACTTATTATTTGGTACAAACATTGTGCTTCTTGATCTTCGTCTAATGATTCACTCCAAGGTTTCCCTTCATTAGGGTCTAAAGGAATTATTATTTTTCTTCCACTCCTTTTGAGCATGACTTTGTCCTTTTCAAGGGAAATATTGGCTTTCATTTCTCATCCGCATGGCTGACTGACAAGTGTTTAATATGCTGGAATTCCATCGACTAAGTCAATTACTTCGAAGTCGATTGATGTCGATATACCCATAATTTAAGCTTCGATGTTTCTGAGTATACCTATAGGATCTATTAGTCTTTGGTATGCAAGCTTGAGGTAATATAGTGTTGGTGCTAATGAAGTCTGACCCAACCATATCCATGTTTCCCAAGATAGTATATTTACTTTTGATCCAAAGTCGACGACTACCTGGTTAATCAATACCCCATGAATTTCCAAGTCGACCCATGGGTCAAAATATTTATTCTTATAGGAAATATGATTGACATATTTAGATGGTATTTGTCCTTATTTATACTCTCTTAGTATATTAATCAGATCCATCAATCGACCAACTGAGTGATTTCCCTCTAGGAGTTGTAAAAATTCTTGTATGATATCTTCATTTTGTCTTCCTTTATTTGGTTGGTCTTGATTAGAATTTTTGAATAATTTAAGTGCTTCCCTCATAATCTATTCTTCTTTGTCTGGATTTGGGAACTGAATAGACTTCCTTGTCTATCAATATTGTAAGGGGATATTATTAATATCTCGTCCTACTCCTGATCTAGTAACAATAGTAATTTATTTGAATTTAACACTTATTGTTTGGAGACTGCGTGTAAGAGGTTTACATTCTTTTTGGTCATGATATTATCAAGTACTATTGGACAGTATTCCAGTGAATGATCTTCAACGCCACAAATGTTACAAAGTTTCAAGTCGACCCGATCTTTTATTGGGCAGTCAAGGCTAATGTGGTCATATTTCCAACAATTGTAATAGTAGGGTCGACCTCGACCTTGGAACCCGGCTCAACCACAGACACCTTGACCTCGACCTTGACCATAGTAATCAATTCTTCTGTCGTATTTGTTATTCTGATCAATTGATTCTGTATGATAGACCATGTTTACATTTCTATTTCATGCATTTAGTCGACACTCAGATGTACTATGGCTGTGCATTTAGAAAATATGACACCACTTGGTATTTTTCAAGTTGTGTGTATAATCTTGCATAGTATGGTCGATTAGAGTTTCACATACGTTACAGTATGTCTCAACTTGCACACATCATGCATCTGATGCTCCTAGTTCTTGATCGTTGAGGCTTCAAGTATATTTGGTGTGACCATCTTCGCAACATGTGGTACACCACAACTCATTTCTTCTTAAGGTTAGATTATTTATGGTCTATTATAGATGTTCTTTTTTTCTTCTAGCATTTCTGTCGACGAGGAAGTCGATGGGCCATCATCGTCCGACTCAACACATTGCACTTTTTGTAATGTGTCTTCACATGGGGTTATCTCGTAGAGTCGTAATGGAGTTTTGATTCGTCGTAGTAATCCGGTTACATACCACTGTACTAGTAGGATATGATCGATTTTCGATGGAATTTGGCTAAGTAGATATTTGAATCTTTTTTTTGATTTGCGAACCAAATCACTTCGTCGTTGCTTTATTTCTTTCATTTTTTGTGCGGCCAAGTGTGTAACGTCTTGGACCTTGAAAAATGATAAAAAGTTTTTCTTTATTTCTGATTTTGACCAGTTCTGATTTTTTGTGAAATTCATGAACCACATGTTAGAGTACGGTGTCAGAGAGCAACACCAAATTGTGCCATCTGCTTATCTTCATTTGTGATGTTTGATGTATCCCATAATTTTTCACATACAAACCAATGTCTTCTTGGATCCTTGTCTCCTTCATAAAGGGGAATATTATTAAGTCCCATGGTTGCTTTTTTAAGAACATTAGAGTTTTGTGATCCTTGACTTATCACACTTTTCAACTGGGATGTCAGATTCTTAGTTGGTTGTTCTTATGTCGACTTGTCTGTCGATCAGTCTTCTGAGAGATGGTATTCGAGATGTAATTGATTCTTGATTTCAATACAAGTTACTTATTCAGTCTGACAACTTTGGTCTTTATATGCGATGATACGTCGTTCTATCAGACGTGCCGATTCACAACTATAATTTATTAGATTTTGTTCACTTGATATGAGATTTGGCAGGGGGGTCGGGTCTGTGATATCCTTGATGTGAATGATCATTTTATCGAATTCATTTATTTATGGCTCTATAATGAACGTGTCGCGTAAAATCCCATGCTTGTCAGTTCTATACCATAATATTGCATATTGGTTGTCGATATGAAGTCTTTGTTGAATGAATTCTCTAATTTGAGGGATGGTTGCTTGAAAAGGAGGAGTGCATATTGTCGGTCCTGAATCTTCATAATCCATGCTTTTGGCTTGGTTTTCTGGTTGATGGGCGACTGTTATAACCCTAAATTTCTCTACATATGCATACCTGGCCTGTGTCCCTCTTACTTGCATTTTTTCCAAGCCATCACTAAGTTTCTCTTCTAAAATGCCCATTTTTTGAAGATGTACGCGCCTTGCACCAATACTTTCCACGTACATACGCTTGCTGCACCACTACAACTCGCGTACGTACGCATGCTGCACTACTACAACCTGCATATACTTGAAAAATTGCAAAAAATACAAATTTGCAAGGAATTTGTTGAGATTACGGGCTATTGGGTAGTTTCCCAACTAATACATCGCCTATAGCCCGTCACCCAACCAAATAACCATCCTTTTGTCATATAAAAGGAGGTGTTGGGGTCTCATTCCACATCTAGACATAAGAACAGTGAAACTCTGCCCGTTTCACATCCCCTCCTTGCCCCCAAGTAATTGCAACCCTTTTGTGAGAATCATATCAACATTCCCCAATTTTCCTTTCTTCCTCCATCATAACCCATTTACTTCCTAAGAAGAAGGTTGAGAGGAGGAGCCATACATAGGTGCACTTGGAGCTTGGTGAAGAAGAGATCGGACCAGGTTGGTGGAACAGTAGCTGGCTTTGGTTGTAAGTGATCATTGTATTATCAATAAAAGAAGTACTTTTCCTATCCCAAATCATGGTGTATGGAATGTTCTCATTTGGTTTATGTTTTTATTCTAACATCTAACCCTAATTTGTATATGAATTGCATGCTTGTAGCTTTCTATTTGTCTCTCTTTGAATGTAGGCCATCCTTGGGAGGAGGCTTGCAATCAACGAAGCTTTCAAGCGTGACAGGATCATCACCAGACATGGAGTAGAGGTACAATTACCCTATTCTTCTCATTTTGCTTTTCTTGTATGAGTTTTGGGCATGTTTGGGGTAGTTAGAGAAGTAGGAGACTTTTAAACGGTTATTGATCTTCCTACATTGTAAACCCTGGTGTAGCCATAGGGGGGGTTTTCCTGCAAGTAGCAACCATGCTAGCCTCTATCAACTATGCTTCATTTCTTCTATCGGGGATCACCACGGTTGTTTTTATTTTCAGTTCTGGTCGATTTCTTTCAGACTCAGACAGCTCAAGCACTCTATCAGGCTGATCTTCTCCGACCATTTTTCTATTTGACTTCCAGCTATTCCACAGGTTATGAATCTTCTCTCTTTTCTTTTATCTATTGTCTCGCTCCAATTTTTGGATGTCATACATTTGTTTGTAAATTTTCTTTCCTCTAGAAGACATTTATGCTTCAGTCAAATGAACACTGGTATGTTATTTTCTTATGGAATCTCACGGATTAGTCGATCCCCGATATTCACCCCAATTTACTCAGAGTCGGTTAAGATGGCCATGTTTATTTGCTCAAAAAGTAGTCCCAGGCTTGTTTTGTATCTTTTCACCTTACTTCTAGGAATTCGGCCCACTTTTCATCTCTCTCTTCCCAGTGACTAGTTTGTGCTGGTATACCAAGTTGAGGTTGGAATTCAACAATGTCGCCTACTCCTTTGTCGAGTAAAAGTTTATGAAGCAGTCTGGGGATGGTGCACAAAAATCCATCATGTAGCTCTGTGTATAATTTGTCTTTTATTGTGTCGAGGGATGTTTGGAAATTCTTTCAACCCACTCGTGTAGGTGCGTTCGACCTCCATTTGTAAGTTTGAGTGTTAACTTTTTGTGAAGAGTTAGTTTACACATTACCGTATTTGTTGATGTATTCGAACAAGGATTCTGGGATAGCTTCTAGAAATCTTTTGTGAGTCTCCAAGAAAAATCACGATCGTGCTTTTGCTAGCGATAGGTTGTTTATGCTTGCGTAATTCTTAATGTAATTTTCAATTTTTCGCTCCCACCATTCAGGTATGTCTTGTAAAGTTATCATATATGTGATCTTTTGGATGCCTAGGTTCAAAACTATCAACAAAAGAACCAATGTTTTAATCTAGGGAAAAGTAGGGAAGCGTTACCAATAGTTCAATACATAAGCAAGCATAGAATGACATATACATACATATAGAAAAATACATACACAAAGTAGTGGAAGCCCAAATAAAAACACTTTATTAGATAGATGAATCAATATAGCACAATGGAGAGATCTTCTCTGATACATGCTTGTCTATTTATACCTACATATTCAGTTACTAAACAATTGTAACTAATTAATTGCCTAGGTTGGTCGGTTAACAAAATCCTTGATCGACATATAATTTTGACTTTGACAGTCGACCAACTAACTCTTATTCGACTACTAGATCTACTCAACAGAATCGACTAACCCCTACAACATATACCATTAAAAAACGTGGAAAAGTAGCCCTTGAATTTTGATACAAAGGTTTCCTTAAAAAAAAATAAAAAAAAATCCTTCAAATTGTTTTCCCTTAACCTCGCTCACTACTAAAATATGTCTTAAAAAGGACCACATATTAACTTCATAAAGAAATAAAGGCATTGAAAGACCAGCACAAATTATTACAAACTCAAAAGATGACCCAAATGTAGCTCCTCTCCCATTAGAGAGCACTAATTAATGATTCTTAGTTGAACTTGTGAGAGCATTAAAAATATTAATACAAGAGTAACCCTATTTGCTATAATCTATATGTGAACATTCACACTCTTCTCATTTGGAGTCTACGTGAACACTCATTGCGATTAATTTAATGTAATGGTTTTTATCGGGTATCTTTTTAATATAGATGTGTATGTAGTTAATTGTATATTACTATATATGATTTTTAAAATAATGAAATAGTATTAATATAATTATTATTTATTGTGAAATTTATATTGTTTATTATGAAATTGAATATATAGTTATTATTTATTATTATTTAAATAATTTTAATGATAGTTAATTTATGATTGATAATCATATTTTTATAGTATTATTATTTTTATATATTTATACTTTTATTTCAGTTATATATATTATGTCAATTTAAATAATAACTCATTTTGAGTATATTAGACTTTTGATGATGATGATGAATATTCATTGAGACTAAATGGTCTATCAGACTTTAAGAAGGTAAAAGATTACTTCGATTTCTTTAAAATTGTACTTCTATGCTAAAAAAACATTGAGAGAACTGTTCCAAGATCACCATAGTTTTGACGACTTAGGAGGTTAGGAAGGTCTATATTGTGGAAAATATTTTTAAATTGGGATCTAATATGGGTATATGTAGGGAAATATAAGAGCAAGTGCTTTTCATATTCTGCCCGCTTAGTGTCACAAAGATGACATATTCTCTCATCCCACGGTGTTTTGGGAGTTGTCCAAATCCCAATTTCACTATGTAGCTCGTGAGAGTTATCTCTTATTTTAGCAATGTTTAATTTCTTCTTTGCACTTCTCAAAACTGAGAGATAATTTTGATCTTCTAAATTAGGGTTGACCACCTCCTTGTATTATCTTAATTTCCTTTCATCCACTAATTATTTATCACATCACTTATTCTCCTTAAATTTAGAAGTGATAATATTTGTAATATTATCGATATTTTGCATGATGGATTCTTCTTGTATTCCTCAATGATTTAGCCAAGATTTGACATCTTTATGCCATCCTCGCTTGAGCCGCCAGTGGCTTTGGCTATAGTTTGAAGCAATTTTGGGGATCCTCTTGTCATCGATGTTGTTTATCTTATTCTTGTACGTTAGGTATTTAATCATAGCAATGCTCTCAATGGAGGAAAGGAATTCTTCTATGAGGAGGATAGGTTAGGGTGTATTTCCCTTAATTTTGAGATTATAAGTTATAAAATTATTTTGGATCTGTTCTATCATTCTCCAAGATTCTCTAGATATACTGTAAAGCTAAACTTCATATCCATATAAGGTAACCGGGGTGAGGAGAGTTTGAAAGAGGAGATTTTTTAATCCCAAAGCCAAAGGTCTGCTGATTTACAATTGTTTTCAAGCCCATAATAAGTTTTCCACCCTCCATTTATCATTTTTTCAACACTATAGTTCCAATTGAGCTTGTGGTGGATATCGATTCCAATATATTTGTATGAAGGAACTTCCTCCAAGCTATTGTTGTCATAAACAAAAGTATCACGGGTGATCCTTTTGGATTTAATTATCATGACCTTTGTTTTGTTTATGTTCACATTTATTCCCATGCTAGAGAAAAAGTCCTTTAGGATTATTAGTTGTTTACCAAGGTCATAGGGACTCTTCTCCATAAGAACAATATCATCAACATAAAGAAGGACGATGATGACTATACTCTCGAGATTCGATCCAACACAACCTTCATCCTCCAAACAATCTTCTAACTTCTCAATATTGATGCCGAAAAGGGTAGGGGATAGGGGAAAACCTTGCTTGACTCATGTATTACAGTTAATTTCTGTCCACCAATCCTTAGTGTTCCTAAAATTGGCAATAAATTTCTAATATAGCCTTACTGTAATAGCTCTTAACTCGAAAGGGACTTTAAGATCTTCTAACCTATTCCAAAGGTTAGTCCCGGGCACAGTGTCAAAATATTTTCTAAAATCAATGAAACAACAAAGGAGATCAATTTTATCATTAAGGAAAACATATGCAATGATCCTAAATGTAACAAGGTGTCCAACAGTGGAATGATGGCCTCTAAACCCAAGTTGGTCTCTAGCTTTTTTTCCATGGATTTTTAGCCATGTATCGATCTTTTTTTTCAAAATACTTCCGTATAGCTTAGTTAAAATGGGGCTAATCATAATGGTCCTATAATTAGAGGGATTTATTTTATCTCCACTTTTAAAAATAGGAACAATGAGGCTTTGAGTCCAAGGTTTTGGGAAGCCTTGCGGGATAGCTAAATTGAAGAGCTTATGTATGTGAGGGATGAGGATAAATCCTCCAATTTTTAATATTTTAGCTTAGTAACCTTCGATGTCCTTAGATTTTAAATTTGAGAGCTGCTTAATCCCAAACTTAATATCTTCTATAGAAAAAAAATTCATCCTTTGTAGAGTTGTTTGGCATGCTTTCGATGACATTAGGGGATTCATACATATTTTAAAGGTAGAAATTCCAGTCCTTAAAGGGAATATTATTATTTTCTTTAGTTTTATGAGTTATAATTTACCTCAATAATTTATTAGGATCTATCTTAAATAGGTGCAAAAGTTTCTCTTGCTTTTTATTTATATAGTATTTGTTTTCTATTTAATTAAGGTTTTGTATCTATTTATCTGATCATATTTTAAAGATGCATTGGAAGCGTCCCTAATGGTTTTTTTAGCAATTTTACATTCATTATCATATTGAGTGTTAGTTGTATTGTTTTTATTTTTATGAAGCACCTCAATAGATAAATTGTTAATTAAAGTAGAGAGGGTTTTTGTAAAATACTTATAGTCAACTTCAATATTGTTTTGATACGATATGAGTTTTAAAGCATTGCTTAAGTATTTTTAGAAGAGATCATCTTTTTGTTTTTCAAAAAGCAAGTGCCTTTGGTTGTCATAGTGCTCCTCGACAAAGATTTTGTGAATGGTAAAGTTAAGAGTTAGAGTTAGAGGTCTATGATCAAAGTCAGGTTTGTGGTCATCTAAAAGATCAAAGTTTACTATTTTGTTGTATATGGAGATATATGATATTGCATAGTAAACAACACTACTACCCAACCCATGGATACAATTCATCCTATTAGAATTTGGCCACTTATTTATACCATTGCAAATTATTAAATCTTGAGAACTACAAAGCTTGATTAACTTAGTACCAAACAAATTCTTGATTAGGTTTTCAGAGTTTCTGTTGTAACTGTTAGCTAAAACTCTGTCCTCATCTAGCCAAAGAGGATTAGTGTTGGAGTCGTTACTTAAAATGATATATTGATTGGTTTCATTTATAGCATTAAAGTATCCTAACAAGAGGATACTACCTTCATTTTTCATATTGTAGATATCTTGCTCTAAGCTTTTGTAGGGACAATTCCTATCTAGATTGTTTTTTGTATAAAAAGTAGAGTTAACAGGTGTGAAATAACATATTGCTATATAAATATTCCTAGCGTTAATATCAAGTATCTATATAAATATTCTTAGCGTTAATATCAAGTATCTCCATCCATATGTATTGATTGGGATGATCTTTCTTATGAAGTTGGATGTGAGGAGATATGTTTTTTTTTTTTATGTAACATGCTATGTTTCCAATCCCTCTACGTGAGGACTTCTTGTTCCATGTGGATTTTTATCGTGCAAACTGTAAGTTGGGAAAAGCCCAACCCAATCCACTGGATGGTGATAACAATGGGAGATTTTACCCACTGTCACCTCAAGTAAACCCTCCCTTTCTTCTGTGAAGGAAGAATCCGACACAAGGGGGAGTCTTGGGTGATCCTAGGGGGAATGTGAGATGGTAAGTGATACTTATGAAGCGATTCCCCTATAGGTCAAGTTTCTAAGTTGAGAGTGGCTTTAAAAAAAAAATCGGAGGTGGTTTATGTTTTCCAAGTGTTTGAGTACCTACGAAAGATGGTTGTACCTGTCCGAGACACAAGAAAAGACAAGATACAAACTAAAAAATCCAATGGAAAAGCAAGTTAATCTTGTTGTCCCTATTTGACACAGTCAACATAAATATATATACACAAGTAAAAAAACTAGTTTCTGCATAATTAACCATCAAAATTGTCAATTAATTATTGGAAAACGAAGTACTAAAACAATAGATAACTTTCCAATACCTAAGCATGAACTTTGACGATAGATTAGGGCTTCCAAGTGAAGTTATCAACAAAGTGATAAGGAAGCCTTATGTATTTAGCAAACAATTTATACAACAACAATTTCCAACCATAATAATCAACAAGTAAACCGTAAAAAAGATAGCCCATAACCAGTAGAACAATAATCTAGGTTTAGAAGTAAATTTCCACGATTGAAAAGTGAGTAAATGATGAAAGAAAGTGAAGTTTGTTGCAGCCCTAATGGACGTAAAATTAAATTTATTACATCAATGAAATCCTTGTCTAAAAGAGGACACCCTTAGGGCACAAGAAAGCTTATAACATGTAGAAAATATTGCAACTTAAATAATTTCGATATCTCATAATTCTATGTATCACAATGCAATGATCTTATTTATCCAATGAAAAAGATTAGTTCCTTTAACTATTGGGTTATGGAGTCTCTAAAAATGAAAGAGCTATTTGTGCTATTTTCTTGGGGTGTAATCCCTTTTACTCCCCAAGGTGAGCAAGACTAGCTAAGGAAAACCCTAGGGGGGTGTAAACCCTTTTACTCCTCCTAGTATTCATTTATGCAACAAATTATTCCAAAACAAATATGATGGGCTTAGTGGGGTTGTATGCCCTTATACTCCCCAAAATCTTAGAAAATTGACCTTGTGACCAAGAAAAGAAGCAATAACATGAAAGATTCCTTACCTAGTCCAAGCATTAACAAGATGAACTCCTTTTAACCAAGAAAATCCACTATAAAAGAAAGAAAAAGCCTCCAAGAAAGATAGTGCCTTATGTCTTCATCCAATAGCCAAAGAAAACCATAACAAGAGATAGTAGCAAGAGAGATAGACAAAATTTCCCAAGTAGGGCATAAATTTCAGCTAAGAATCCTTTCCAGCATGGGAGAGTTATGATGTGAAAATGAAATAGAGTTGATCTCTATTTATACAAATGTTATAAAACATGTTTGTCAACAAAAATTAGGGTAAAACAAAAGATAAGGGGTCAAAAACACTTACCTTTCCCCTTTACAAAAGTAATATTATTTAATTCATAGTTTGTACATAAGAGAAACCCTAAAAACAAGACGTCGCCCCTTTTTTGTGCAATGTTTGGCACTTTTGGTCAAGTCGTTGAGTTGGAGAAGGGAGTGTTGGGCCTCCAAAGGCCAATTGTCTTCAACCAAATCCTTTCTTCCATGATCCATGGGAATATTCCTCCAAAAAGTTCCAAATTTCCATCAAAACATACATCACCACCACAACCTAGCCCTAGGGTGACGTGAAGCCCTCAAAAGGTGACGTTTTGGCCCTTTCAAGCAAGTTGTTTGGCATGTAGGGGATGGATAAGATCTTCCAAGGTGTCCTCTAGGCCTCCAAACAAATGTCGTAATCATCCAGAGTGTGGGACCTTGGCATCCAACCTATGGGATTCAAGCCCCATGGAAGCCTAAGCTAGGCTTGTTCCTCCAAAACTATCCACCAACCAGGTCCTGCGAAGACAATGAATACTCCCTCCAAGTATCTCAAGTCAAGTGCATCATAATGAGTAAATCAAATAAAGAAAAGAGTCATCTAAGCATTTACATCCATACTACCTCATCAAAATAAACAAGTGCTCAAGGATCCTATGCAATTTTCCAAGTTTAGGTATGTGAGGGTTGACAAAGTGACCTATTGGGTGAATCGTTCCTAAAGTTTAGGAGTGTTTCCCAAGGGGAACTCTTTCTAAGTCATGTGGATGAGGTGTCATTGACCAGGGGAAATATTTTTTGCATGGGGTTCATGACATACAAGGGACTGTAGTATCTCATTTATGGGTGCCTTTGTAGAGGGAGTGTTGCACCTTCATTTTCAATGCAACCTTTTTCGAAGCCTATTTATTGCCTCTTGTTGTTTTTTGATGTTTCCAAGTTGAAGCTAATGTGGGGCTTCTACCTAAGCATGAAAAGTAGTTCCTAGCTTGACTCTACCTTGGTCACATCATGCTTCCCAAAGTTTAATTCATGTGTGGGGCTTCTACCAAAGCATGAAAAACAATACCCACACATGCTCTACCTTGGTTGGAATTTTGCATATTTTATTTTTCACGGGTCCTATTATTTTCTTACGAGATGCATTTCATTGTACTCAGGATCCTTGGGTGAGCATCTAGAAGGTTCATGTTTGGATTTTATCTTTTGCCATCTACAAGCCTCTGGGCCTTCAACCCCTTCTTCCCATGAAATGAAGGACAATCCCTTCTTGGGTTAGTACACCTAAAAATTCAAAAAGCTAAGGAGATGAGGGGATGAAGAGTGGAAAGTGACAAATATGCTTGGGAATGGCACGATGGCTCATCAATAGGACCTCCCAGTAGAAAAATATCCCTAAGGGCGACCCACTTACTAGAGTGAAATGTCAACCACCAAAGTGAAACATGACAAACTGCATAATTTCTAGGTAGACGCTACATAATCAAAAGAAATTTAAAATGCAACAAGCTCAAATGCCTCAAGTATTGAAATGAAACTCACCATAATACATGACTTGTACCTCATGGAGAAAGACCCAATGTCTTCTAGAATCCAACAGGTGTGGTTTATACCCTCATGATGAACTTGGAACTGTGGCGGTGAGGTGGGTCTCTGTCTGTGCAAGTGGACACGGCTAGTCAAATTGTCTCTCGGTACTCCATGTCTACAACTTGAGGGCCTTGAGACATCATCTCCTTAGTTATCCCTAGACTTGGGGATAACATCTTGCTCCTACTTGGGGACATGTACTCGTCGTAGAGTGCATGAGAACCACAACATCACCTGGTGGACCTGTGCCTACACACACTAAAATGAAAAAAATTATTAAGTGTAGGATGGCTCACTCATCCTTTGTCCATATAAAGAAATCCAAAACTTCAAAAATGACAACTAATCTTAATTTTTTTTAGTATTTTTCATATATATGATGAAAAGATAAACATGTAAATCAATAATGCAAGTAGATAAAAATGAAAATAAAAAATGAAATGCAACTAAACTACCATGAGCAATCAATATGCAAATGCAAGAAATCAATATGACCTACCTACTTAGCTGGGGCCTTAGGGCCTTGAAGATCGGGTGATAGGTGATGTCAAGTGAAGTCATACACCTAGTGCAACCACCTATCCATTATTTCATCAAGGTATCTCCCCCTGTGCTTAATCATGTAATACCACAAAGATAAGTTGAGAACATAATAATCATGAACATAAATATACGTATAATCAATCATGAAATAAAACCAATGGAGATGGGTGGGAGGGAGGAAATATTGCTGAAAAGAGTAACCACAATCATGATCATCCTCGAAATCCTTCTCGAAAGGATAGCCAAAAGCTTGATCAATCCATATCTGAGGAGGACTACCATATGTAGACGATGACTCATCTTCATCCCCATTACCATGATCACTGCTTTCTGAAGACCAAGGAGACATGAGAGATCCCAAGGAATCTCGATGATTACTTAGAGAAGAAGAAAAGAGATAAGGGGCCATCTCATGTTTGGAGAAAGAAAGACATTGCCTCTTCATATGAGAATCACTGTAAAAAACTTTAAGGTGGAAATGCTTTCTCTTTGTAGAGTGAGATTTTGACTTCTCTAGGATGGCCACAACCTCGTATCCATAAAGATCTGAGCATGAAGGTGGTTGGAAATATTCATGAGTATGTTGCGATGAATCATCCTTGAAAAAATATGTGATCATATCATTAACAGGATGTCAAGCATCTGAATCATATGTTCATGAAGACCAATCCTCTAAATACGACAACTCAACCCCTTTTGTTTGAGAACTACCTTCAATGTCGTAAATGGGATCTTTATCAAAAGTGAAACAAACCACATCCCATCTATGCCTCCCGACATGTATGAAATTATCAATGTGTTGATAAACCACGTTAGTGGGGTCCTCCACGAGATCATATTCATCAAGCGATAAAATGGACATCGATGTCTCATCAAGGTCTCCATCATCGAGATCTTCTTGACAACTTTCTTCATGGATATGCTCTTCAAGCACTTCTTCCACATGTGGTGGGTGATATTCAGTTGTTGTCTCATCATCCATCGAAAAACATTCTCTGTAAAGGGAATTTTTGGCTCTTAGAGGGTAGTCTTCAAATCCTGAGTAGCTATCCCCCAATACCTAAGAAATTATTCAACAAGCTTTGTAGAAGACTCGTTACTTTTTAGATCAAATGAGTCTGCAAGCCACTTCCTTTGACTCGAGTCCAGAGAAGATACAAAAATTTTCATTAGTACATCCTCATGCATTAAATTTAAACTTGAAGCATACCTCATATAGTTCACAACATGGGTGACTTCTAGAGTTGGGTCACCATCGAATTTGGGGAAATTTTCCCTCCACCCTGCAGGGAAAAGGTTCGAGTATCCAGAGATATTTTTAACATTGAGAGAAGGGTATACCTTGTGGAAGGACCATGGTAATTCCCGTGATTCCATTATCCAGGATGTCTCTTCAATGGAGTTTCCACATGAACTTAATGTTCATACAAAATGGAGGGAAAATAAAGGTAACTTTCCATAAGTGGAGTCACCAGATGAGCTCCAAGAAGAGCTCATCAAAGGTGGAAGGGGAACATCCTTCAAGTGGACTCGCCATGCAAGCTAGGGGTAAAATATTTGGGATAGTAACCTGCCAAAGTGTCGATAGGGCACTAAATATGATTCAAAATCCTTCCTGACAACAACGCAAAAATGTTATCACGCAAATTGTAGTTTGGGAAAATTCCGACCCAATCCACTAGATGGAGATAATGGTGGGATATTTCACCCACTGTCATCTAAGATAAACCCTCCCCCTCTTCCGTGAAGGAATAATATGACATAAGGGAGAGTCTCGGGTGACCCTAGGGGGAATGTGATATGAAAAGTAATACTTATGAAGAGATTCCCCTATATGAAAAGTTGTTGAGTGGAGAGTGGCTTGACAACAAGCCTCAAAGGTGTTTTATGGTTTCTGAGTGTTTCAGTACCTACGAAAGATGGTTGTACCTTCCCGAGACACAAGAAAGAACAAGATACAAACTAAAAAATCCAATGGACATGCAAGTTAAGCTTGTTGTCCCTATTTTCCACAGTCAATAGAAATATATATCAGCAAGTAAAATAACTAGTTACTGCATATTTAACCATCAAAATTGTCAAATAATTATTGGACAATGAAGCAATAAAACAATAGATAATTTTCCAATACTTAAGCATGAACTTTGACGGTAGATTAGGGATGCCAAGTCAAGTTATTAGAAAAGTGTTAAGGAAGCCTTATGGATGTAGCAAACAATTGCTACAACAACAAGTTCCAACCATAAAAATCAACAAGTAAACCATAAAAAAGATAACCCATAACCAATTGACCAGTAATCTAGGTATATAAGTCAATTTCCACGGTTGAAAAGTGAGTAAATGATGAAAGAAAGTGAAGTTTGTTGCAACCCTAATGCCTGTATCATTAACTTTATTGCAGCAATGAAATCCTTGGATAAAAGAGGATTCCCTTAGGGAACAAGAAAGATTATAACATGTAGAAAATATTCCCACTTAAACAATTTTGATATCTCGTAATTCTACTTAACTCAATGCAATGATTTTATTTCTCCAATGAAAAAGATTAGTGCCTTTAACTATTGGGTTATGGAGTCTTTAAAAATGAAAGATCTGGTTGTGCTACTTCCTTAGGGGTGTAAGCCCTTTTACTCCCCAAGGAAAACAAGACTAGCTAAGGAAAACCCTAGGGGGGTGTAAACCCTTTTACGCCTCCTAGTATTCCTTTATGCAACAAATTATTCCAAAAAACATATGATGGGATTAGTGTGGTTGTATTCCCTTATACTCCCCAAAATATTAGCAAATTAACCTTGTGACCAAGAAAAGAAGCAATACCATGAAAGATTCCTTACCTAGTCCAATCATTAACAAGATAAACTCCTTTTAAACGAGAAAATCCACCATAAAAGAAAGAAAAAGTCTCCAAGAAATGCAACGCCTTACTTCTTCATCCAATAGCCAAAGAAAACCATAGCAAGAGATAGTAGAAAGAGAGATAGAGAAAATTGCCCAAACAGGGCATAAATTTCAGCCAGGAATCCTCTCCAAGATGGGAGAGATTTGATGTGAAAATGAAATAGAGTTGATCTCTATTTCTAAAAAATGTTTTAAAACATGTTTGTCCACAAAATGTAGGGTAAAACAAAATATAAGGGGTCAACAACCCTTACCTTTACCCTTTACAAAAGTAATATTATTTAATTCATAGTTTGCACATAAGAGAAACCCTAAAAACAAGACGTCACCCCTTTTTTGGGAAACATTTGACACTTTTGGTAAATTCTTTGAGTTGGAGAAGGGAGTGTTAGGCCTCTAAAGGCCAATTGTCTTCAACCAAAGCCTTTCTTCCAAGATCCATGGGATTCTTCCTCCAAAAAGTGCCAAATGTCCATCAAAACATACATCACCACCACAAATTATCCCTAGGATGACATCAAGCCCTCAAAAGGTGATGTTTTGGCCCTTTCAAGCAAGTCGTTTGGCATGTAGGGGTTGGGTAATATCTTCCAAGGTGTCCTCTAGGCCTCCAAATGCATGCCATCATAATCTAAAGTGTAGGCCCTTGGCATCAAACTTGTGGGTTGATTCAAGCCCCATGGAAGCCCAAGCTAGGCTTGTTCTTCCAAAACTATCCACCAACTAGGTCCTACAAAGACAATGAATACACCCTCTAAAGATCTCAAGTCAAATGCATCATGATGAGTAAATCAAATCAATAAAAGAGTCATATAAGCATGTACATCCAAACTACCTTATCAAAATAAACAAGTGCTCAAGGACCCTATGCAATTTTCCAAGTTTAAGTATGGGAGGGTTGAAAAAGCAGCCTATTGGGTGAATCGTTCCTCAAGTTTAGGAGTGTTTCCCGAGGGGACCTCTTTCTAAGTCATGTGGATGAGGTGTCATGGATGGGGGGAAAGATTTTGGGCATGGGTTTCATGACATACAAGGGACTTTAGTATCTCATTTATGGGTGCCTTTGTAGAGGGTGTGTTGCACCTTCGTTTTCAATGCAACCTTTTTCCAAGCCCATATATTTCCTTTTGTTATTTTTTGATGTTTCCAAGTTCAATCCAAGGCGGGGCTTCTACCTAAGCATGAAAAGTAGTTCCCAAATTGACTCTACCTTGGTCACATCATGCTTCCCCAAGTTGAATTCATGTGTGAGGCTTCTACCTAAGAATGAAAAAGAATGCCCACACATGCTCTACCTTAGTTGGAATTTTGCATATTTTATTTTTCACGGGTCCCATTATTTTCTTACGAGAGACATTTCATTGTCCTCGGGATCCCTGGGCAAGCATCTAAAAGGTTCATATTCGGATTTTATCTTTTTCCAGCTATAAGTCTCGGGGCCTTCATCCCCTTCTTCCCATGAAATGAGGGAGAATCCCTTCTTGTGTGAGTACACCCGAAAATCCCAAAAGGTAAGGAGATGAGTGGATGAAGAGTGGAAAGTGACAAATATGGTCAGGAATGGCACGATGGCTCATCAACAAGACCTCCTAGTATAAAACCTATCCCTAAGGTGACCCACTTACTAGGGCGCAATGTCAACCACCAAAGTGAAACAGGGCAAAGAGCATAATTTCCAAGTAGACGTTACATAATAAAAAACAGTTTAAAATGCAACATTCTCAAATGCCTCAAGTATTGGAATGACACTCAACATAATACCTGACTTGTAACTCATGGAGCAAGACCCAATGTCTTCCAGAGGCTAGCAGGTGTGGTGGATATCCTCATGATGAACCTGGAACCGGGGTGTTGAGGTGGGTCTCTGTCTGTGCAAGTGGACACTCTTGGTCAAGATGTCTTTCGGTACTCTATTTTTGCAACCTGAGGGCCTTAGGATATCATCTCCTTAGTTATCTCTGGAATTGGGGATAACATGGACCACAAAAAAATACTTCAAAATTAGGGACCTTACATTCTTCATGCTCCCAAGTTCCAACCAAGAGACTAATGGCAATGTTTCTTGATATCCAACTTAGTATAGACCCTTTACTCCATGGAAAACCACGACATTTCCAAACAAGGATCCAAAGTGTCCCAAATTTCTATTTATCAATATATTTTTGGTCTCTATCCCTAATAACAACCTTTCGATTCCGAATGATTTCCCATTTCCCTTCCTTCCTATCTTCTTTCACCTTTTGAACTTCCTTCCTTAATTCAGCTCGGTCCTCTGGAATTAAATATGTATTGCAGATGCATATGTGGAGACATGGATCTTAGTAAAGGAAAGGCCCTGACTCATTTCGAGGAACTAAGCCGCCTTTCGCCATCATGCAACTCCCATGTCACTGTTGTGCAGGAGGTTGAAAAAATAGCATAGACCACCCGTGTTTGAAACCCCTCAAGAAATTCCATCGAAACACTACAGACTTACTACAAGCAAAAGCTCGACATCAATCCCTTCACGTGCCGCAAATGCAGTAAAGCTATTTACAAATATTGCACCATGAATTTTCTTCCATTTAATATGATATAGCTCATACTTTCTTCTAATTGTTTATTTGCAAAAATTCCTACTAGGTTTTTGACAATTTATTTGAGGTGTGCTTTAGGTATAAACAATGATCTATATATAAGCTTCACCTGCTATGTATAAGCTCCACCACACGTGCCTTTCTATTTTAGAAAACTTAAAATCTCATAATCCTTTGAGTAACACTTAATGTCAAATGCAACAAACCATTATTTATACATATAAAACTTAATATATATAGATTTATGTAGGAATATAAAGCTTAATATATTTATTAATATATAAAGATTAATATATTAATAAATTCATGTACGTATATAAAGCTTTATGTAAGTATATAAAGATTAATATACATTGGTTTGCATGCAAGAAAGGAAATCTGTAAGTGAAGTATTGTACTTTTTGGAACATCAACACGCTATACAACAAAAATGAATAGAATAGTAAGATTAGGAATATTTGTACAAAAATGTAAGTGGTCCTTAGAATCAACTCCCACTCATAATGTTCATCACAATTATTGGATGCAACAATAAATTTACGACTTCTCATGTTCATAACTACGCAAAGTCTGCCGCTGGTGATACCTAAAACCCGCTTTAAAACCCCACTTCATTAAAAAAATGAATGCCATTCACATTGAGGCTGTTCACATTTCAACACTTTAATTAATCTGTGGTTTAATTATGTAAATGTGACAATAAATTTTTTTACATATATTAATTTTTGTTAATCATCTAAACATGACAATCATTATGGTTTTATAGTAATTTCTTAATATGATTAGGTAAATATGAAAAAGTAAATAGGATAATTAATGCATTCATAAATACAAAGAAGTCATGAACAATGAATCCTATTCATTGATTTGAAAGGACAATTAAAAATATGTAAACATCTTTTATTACTAGTCATCAAATTAAATTTTTAAATTAAAAGATCATTAATTATACACATTATTAATAGATATACACCTATATACATAATTGACTCGGCTGTACACTCTCACCCACTTTTTTTTTTGCAGTAACTCACAAAATGAGATGGTAAAAAATGGAAGAGCAGCATATAAATCACCGCAACTACGGTCCACAATACGACGACGTTACACAGGGAGCGCGGTTAGTTGGTTCACGCTTTCCAACCAAAATAGATCGATCCAAGCTAGTCCAAACTAAAGTAAATTTTACAATGTAATATTTTATAAATATAATATTATATATTCTATTTATGTTTTTTATAATTATTATAATTTATATATTATTAAATTAAATTATATAGTGTAATATTTTATAAATATAATATTAATTTTAATAATAATAAAGTGTATGAATATATGTTATTTTTTTTTATATAATTATTATGATGATGATGTTGATGATTAACGTTCACTAAGACTTAATTTGTTTATTGGATCTTAAGAGGGTAAGTGATTACTTGTGATTATTTTGAAAATGAGATATAATATGGGTATAGGCTGGACAATCTAAGAGAAAGTGCTTTTCATCTTCAACCTTCTTAGTGTCACAAAGGTGACACACTCTTTCATCCCATGGCCTTTTAAGAATTGATCAACACCCATTTATACTATGGAGCTCGTGAGAATTTGTTCTTATCTTAGCAATGCTTATTTTTTTCTTTACACTTGGCAAAATAGATAAATAATTTTGATCTTCTAGATTAGGGTTGATTACATCTTTATAATACCTTAATTTTCTTTTTTCCTCTAACTCTTTATCACACTACATTTTTTCCTTAAATTTTGATTTGACGTTTTTTTTAATAGTATCTTTATTCTGCAAAATAGTTTCGTCCATGATTCCCCAATAGTTTAGCCAAGACCGGGCGTCTTTATGCCATCCTCGCTTGAGTCAATGGTGGTTATGACTTGATTTTGAAGCAATTTTAGGTAGCCTCTTGTCTTCCGTGTTGTTTAACTTGTTCTTATACATTAGGTATCTAGTCATAGTCATGCTCTCAATGGGGGAGAGACCTATTTCTATGAAGAAAAAAATAATTATTATATTTATTATTATTAATATTATTGAAATGATCATGTATAATTTTTCCTTTTATAATTGTATATAGTTTAATACAATTTAATATTGATATTACATTCATATTAATTATCATAAATTACATTAAAATATGAAATAATAATAATAATAATAATAATAACAATATGGTTAGAAAGTCACGAGAAGAGAGCTAAAGGACAAGGAAATTTTAGAGGTTATCATTCAACATTGGGCCACCTTGTCACACTTAGGATCATTGCAGAGGAGTGTCACAAAAATAAAACCAATATCCTTTTTTGTTTTGTTGACTTTAGGAAAACTTTTGACACTGTGCCAGGACCAACCTTTGGAATAGGTTAGAAGAGCTAAAAGTTCCCTCTGGGCTAAGAGATGTTGCAGAAAGGTTGTATGAGAATGTTATTTCCATGTTTTGGAGAACTAAGGGTTAGTCAAAATAAATTAACTGCAATACATGAGTCAAGCAAGGTTTTCTCTTATACCCTACCATTTTTGACATTTACATTGACAAGTTGGAAGCTTGTCTAGAAGCTGTAGGTTATGTTGGACCAACTCTTGCTAGTATAATCATCATCCTTCTTCTCTATGCCGATGATATTGTTCTTATGGAAATGAATCCCTATGACCTTAGTAAGCAACTTATCATCCTCAAGGACTTATACTCTAGTACATGAATGACTGTGAACACCAAAAAAATGAAGTTTATGATAATTAAATCCAATAAGATCACCTATGATACTTTCATATATGACACAACACCTCGGAGGAAGTGCCTTTGTGCGAGTATCTTGGAATTGATATTCATCACAAGCTCAGTTGGAACTGTAGCATTGAGAAAAGGATAAATGGAGGGTGAAAAGCTTATTATAAGCTTGAAAATAATTGTAAATTAGCAGACTTTTGGCTATGGGATAAGAAAAAATTCACTTTGAAACTCCTGCCACTCTTTTTATCTTATATGGATGTGAATTTTGAGGATACAATATCTCTCGAGAATCCTGGAGAAAGATATAACATAGACAAAAGAATTTTATAACTTATAATCTCAAAATTAAAGGTAATACACGCTATCCTATCCTCCTCATAGAATTGATCATTTTCCTCATTGAGAGCACAACTACGATAATGTACTTAATGTACAAGAACATGATAAACAACGTGGATAACAAGAGGCTCTCAAAAATTTCTTTAGACTCTAGCCAAAATCACCAACGACTCAAGCGAGGATGACATAATGATGTAAAGTCTTGGCTAAAACATTGAGGGATAAAAGAAGAAGTTATTTTGCAAAATATCGATGCTATTAAAAATATTGTTCAAGCTAAATTTAAGGAGAATCTATGGTGCAATAAAGAATTAGTGGATAAAAAAAATTAAAATATTATAAGGACTTGGTTAACCCTAATCTTGAAGATAAAATGTATCTCTTTGTTTTGACTAGCATTAAAAAAAGAATCAATATTGCTAAAATTAGAACTAATTCTCATGAGCTACATAGTGAGACTAGGCGTTGGAAAATCCTCAAAACACCATGGCACAAAAGAATATGTCACATTTGTGACACCAAGGAGGTTGAAGATGAAAAGAACTTTCTCCTGGAGTGCCCTGTGTATACCCAAATTAGATCTCATTTTCAAAATATTTGTCATAATACCGACCTTGCTAACCTTCTAAGTCATTAAAACTATAGTGATCTTGAAACACTTTCCTAATTCTTTTTGAGCATCGAAATAACATTATAAAGAAATACAAGTAATCTCTTACCTTTCTTAAGGCCCGATAGACTAATTTTGGTCTCAATGGACATAACTATCATCATCATCATAAAATGCATGTCGATGTAATTTATTATGATATTGATAAATAGTATTATAATATTATATAAATTAGATTACAAATTATAATATTTTCTAAATTAATAATAATAATAATAATCTAATTTTAAGGTCACAACCAATTCAGACACCAAATTGGTGTATGAGACCCCCATGTCGCTCAGAGTCTTTGATACCCAACTTGGTGTGCAGGGTATGTAAAAGATTAATGAAATATGGTATTGTCTGGTCTATTTGTTGATGCAGGGTGGTCCATCTAGTGTACTGGTCCTTACAGCTTCCAACGGGGTGGTACTGCTCTTTAATGGAATCATTGAATGAATCCCATGTAGGGGAAACCAAAAATATTGCAGATTCCTCTATGGCCTTTTGCTCAGAGTAAGTGTCCCACCAGTCCTTAACATGGGGGATGACCTTGAGGAGTAAAAAAGTAATATTTTCCCTATCGAAAAAATTATGGACTGAAAAATATCCTTCGAGCAGATTCAACCATTTATCTACAACATCTGCATCTATCAGTCCTTCAGATAATGGAATATCAAAATTTACCTATACCTTGAAGGGGGTTGCATGGCCTTTTGATGAAGATGCTTCTCCTGTGGGTAACTGTCGAAGGATGTGCACAAAGTTGTCCATAATTTTGTTCCTTTGTTGTGCAAGGGTTTCCTCGAGCAACATTTTAAAAGGATCTCTTGCTCCATCATCTTTCTTTTCGTCTCCCATGGGTTGTTGTCGGGCTTGGCACGACCAATATTGCAACGACTCGATTGGTTCGAGTATGGACTTCTTGTACCCAGATCTTGTTGGGGACATGCACGAACAAAAAAAATGAAGAGAAGAATGCTCTGATACCACTAATCCATATTTAGGAGTGGATCGAACTGATTAACAGACTGAATACAATAGAGATATGAAGAACAACATAGATATCTAGTGAACAATATCTTCTATTGAATAAATGAAATAGGCTAAAATTGTAAAACTGCAGAACTGAACCACTTGCTTGAATGGTGGTAGCTATCTTTGAGAAGAGATGTGGCTGCTACACACATCCGTCTGAGCAGAATGATTACAATGAGGCTCCAGAGGCCTTTTTGATATTACTCATGAATGCCAAAACCCTCGACTTCCAAAAACCTAACCCTAGGAGGTGAAATGCCAAAAGTCATGTGGGACCCTATGGGTAAGTTGGTACCTCAACTTCCCGAGGTCGTAATTTTTTCATACGACCTCCGTTTTAGGTGCATGATAACCTGTTGGAAAGGTCCTTCAGAGAAATACACATTACGTTGTCAAACTCTAACTCTATCTACATTTTGACTATGGAGAGCCAAAAAAACACTGTCTAGGGATCCAAAACGGACCTTGAAGTACAACAAGATGTGCTGACATGAAAACATACAAAATAATCCAGTTGGATTAGGTGAGAGGCCACGAGTATCCACCTGGAAGATGTGTAGGGATTCAGACAGCCCCAGAAGTGTAGAACCCACAATTACAAAGAAGTACAAAAGAATGTGTTGAACTAAAAATGGACAAGAGGATCCAGTTGCAATAGGTGGGTGGCCACAAATATCCACTTGGATCATTCATAATCTAATTTCAAAGAAAAATTCGAGGGTAGTAGTTTAAAGGATGATTTCAAACCTGTATTTAAAGAAGAATCAATTTCCAGGGCTATTTCAAATTTGATTGGTAAGTTAGCATTGGAAAACATAGAGCCTATATCCTCCAATGAAATTCATGAACTAAGAAAAAAAGACATGATTTCTAACCAATACTTTGTCATTGAAATAGAGGAAATTCCATCGGAATTTAGAAACTCCTTGAGCTCAAAGTAGGAACAAACCAATGATATTTATTTCAAAATTGTATCAACTATTCACCTTGAATATCAAGAGAATAATGAACACACTGTGGTCTATGAAAACACACTTTCTAAAAAAATTGATTCCTTTCCAAAGAATGAAAAATTATATGCTCTCTACACAAATATGTTTGATAACATTCACTTACATGATAAACCATCAACTTATCATGTAGTAGTACATGTATATCCTTTTTCCAGAAATAAAACATCAAGTGATGATGGAGAGAAGGAATATTTCCAATCCTTGATTTATTAAATATACATTGATGGTAACAATTCATCCGGTGTGCATAATTCTGAAAACTCTTTGTAATCAAAATTTCTAGAATACAATGAAACAATATTTTCCCACAATAACCCTATTTTTTATGGTTATGTTTCTTTTTCAGAAATGAGTTTGAACATCGATGTATCATTCATTGGTCATGTACAACCTAAAACTACTAATCACTTTGAATAGAGGCTAATGGTAAAAGGGACAGAGAATGAAGTACACAAATAATTTTTATATCTCTATGGAGAAACAACAACAAATTGATATCTCATCATCATGCACAATAAAGGAAATGGCAAGCTGATGCAAGAAGCATTGTCAGATATATTTTTTTCATATTTACAATTTAATCTCCATGAGTGGATACATCGCTTATGTTTGGATTCCTTTCCGATACACCAACATTTCCAAGATTGTTTTGATAATATTATTGGAGATTTCTTGGAGTTATCTTTTGCTCAATGGATTCCTCAAACTAGTAAGCATCTAATGCTTTCTATTTTGGACCATCTTCATAATGTTTTAGTTCTTTCCATCAAACATTGCATAATACCTCAGCTACCCGCACCTACAAAATGCCATGATACCCCAATAGATATTGAAGTAATTAAATGGTTACATTGGCTTTATGAATTCACATAAAATTTGTTGAGTCAGTGTAGGTTCGGGTAGAAGTAGCACAACCTTTATTTTCATTCCTATTTTTAGAACAATATTTTGGCTTATTTTAGTTTCTTAAATAAAATCCACTAGATGTTTTATTAGGTTTTTATTTTTGGTTCATGATACATTAATTTACTTCTAGTTTTTGTTACATAGGAGTTTTTTTCTTTTTGAGTGATATCTTTTGCTTTTCCTTTGAACTTGAAGTTTGGCGTGTGTTTAGTTTGCCTCTAATTTTATAAGTAATCCATGTGTATAAGCTTTTTGAAAATACTTGGAATAATAATTTCCTTGCTTCAAACATTCACCTTAGTGCCAACAGTCAGAAATTGATAAGTTGAAGATCACAATTAGGAACTTCTAAACATGAATCTACTGTAGAATACTCTATATTATTAGGAAAGTTAGGAAAAAATATCCATTAGCTCCCAAAAGAATAATTATGTGTTGCAACACTGTATGAATTACCTTTTGAATTTTGGGCATATGATTAGAGAATAACACTTATGTAATGATTGTTTGATCCTTCTTTACATAATGAGAAGAAGTAGATTTCAATTTCATATGTTTAAAGCTACACCTCTACAAGACCAACCAAATGTGTTATAATGCACCATGCACATCTCTAGATGTGGAGGCATGGATTTCTCCCATTTATGCTTCCTTTGATAACCTTAAGTTTACACACAACACCCAATAAAGATAATATACTAGTATGAAAAATAGGTCATATTGACAAGGGTTTTGAGAAAATTGATCACAAATGCATTTTCAGGTTTAACCTATTTTATAAATTAAAGAATGTACCATTAGGAAACCAATTCACATAAATAAATATTTCTTGTTGACATGCAATTTCATGTTTAGGGACAGTTTGAAGGAAAGGTTACGAGAAACATTCCCTTGCATTTACCATTTTGTGTGATGCATAATTCTATTTTTTTAGAGATGGAATATGGTCAAGGCACAACCACACTAAATCTATAGTTCGAATTTGAAGAGATAACATGTAGTGGACATTTTCCTTTATTGAATAGGGTAGTTAGGCATAACATTGCTTAAAATATGATAATTGGGTCATTGTTGAAAGACATGATACCCACATTCTGCATTGAAGACAATGAGAAGACTAGAGATATAAAAAAATACATAATTTCTCATAAGCTTCCTCTCTCTATCTCAGAAGAGGTGTTAGCAAGAGTTTTATCTTTTGATAACCAAATTCATCTTGAAAACATTGAACCTCAAGAACACCAAGCTATTGTGAAAGATACATGGTAGGGAGCATCTTATGAAGATTGTGACATCTCCAATAAACTTTGAGAACATAAAGAAGAGGTGAAACCAACATGGTGAAAAAAATATTGTGATGGGTAGAAAGTTGTTTTCCACAAGTATCACTCCATAGCAACCAATTGATCATCATAATAAGGTATGTTTATGGCTTCCAAATTCTTTCCCAACATTCAAGAATCACCATAATCATTTTCATGATTTCATTGGGACTTGGATAGAGTCATCTTCTACTCAAAAGAACTTCTATCATCCAAATGAAATTCAAGGTAGTTGACTTCCCTTTTCTACTAGGATCTTGGCAAAATGAAATTATTAAGATTCAAGATTAGATTTGAGGCATACAAGGAGGTGTGGGTTCTTGTTAATTCTATAATTACCTTTCGATCGAGCTTTATGGGCCAAATTTTTGGAATAAGTTCATGCAAACCTAATTTTAGGCTTAATTGGTGATTTATGTCATAAAATTGATTTGTCTATGTGTCCTTATGTCTTAGTCAACTCTATTTTTCAAGCGAGTTTTGCTACATTGGAAGTTGGTTTAAACTAGGAAGGATTACTTAATTGGAAGGATAAACCATTTTTTGGTTTGGAAATTGATTAAAAGAGAAGTCCATATGATTGGTTGTTTGTCTCATTGATTGTCTTCATTATATCACGCTCAACTCATGATAGTCTTATCTTATGAATGTGTCATATGTAGACACTAATCATTGGAGATTTTTCTTTCCTTAGAAAAGGAGGATATACATTGAGAAAGTTAAAATACTAATAAATTTGATATATCGATGGGACATAGTTCCTAGAAACCTTGCTTTCAATTCCGTCTTGAATCTTGCTTTGAAATTTTCTGCATATTTTTCATCTTCAGTCTTTCCATTTATTCTGAGATGGTTGAAACCTACCTTATGTACTATTTTTTTTTTCGTACATAGGTACATATGTATATTTGACATCATGTTCTTGACTTGAGCCGCTTATGATGTGCTATAAAAAAATTTACTCATCATGAGCATGTTTGTGCTTCGAGATAATTTTCAGGATTGTGTCCACTACAAATGACTGGAGAGTCAGAAAATGGTCACATATTAGCCTACAATTGTTTTTTTCATACATAAGGTTGTTTTATTTTAAAATATTTCACAATAATGAGCCTATACCTCAACATACTCTATTTAGAGCATAGGCTCCACCAGGATAAGGATAATGTAGGGATAGAGCAAAGCATAGAAAAATGGGAAAAGGAAGCACTATTTAGTACCTAATTTTATTGGAAGACAAGGCCACAAGGATTTGCTCACAAGATTTGAGAAACTAAAAGTGAAATTTAATTCTCAGACAACCTAGCTTTGAAGCTTATTTAGACGAATTGCTATGTGTCTAGTTTTCCTAGAGGTTGCGTGAATACTTGTTGCATTATGACACATGAAGTCTTAAGCCACATGCATGGCTAACATTCACATTTTTTTACCAAAATATTTTCCGTGCTTAATGTGTATCTTTTACTTATTGTTTATTAAAGATTTGTCATTTCAGTTGCATTCTAGTTTTGGGTTGAGATTTATCTTTTTCTTTTGATTGCATAGTTGGATTTATATTACACCTTTTCTTTTGATTGCATAGTTGGATTTGTATTCCCCTTGAATGAAACTTGTTTTTTCAATTCATTTGCTTTGAATTAATTGATTGTGGATAATTGTGTACATGTTTCCTAGCCTTATTGTCTCA
>JASDQU010737246.1:471491-483379 GCA_032191745.1 Picea mariana | reverse complement strand
TATATATATATATATATATATATATATATAAAAAGAAAATTCATTTGTAAATATTTTTTTATGTGTTATTTATTTGTTTTAAAATTGAGCAACTGAAATATAATATGAAATGGTAGTTGGAGCATGCTCTCGACCTCCAAATTATTAGTATCAAAGAAATTGTTGGTATTCTACGTGATTCTTTGGTGGATATTGAGGTAAATCTTAAGCAATGGATTTGTTATAAATATGGGTTTTGGAATTTTACAAAACATTAAGATTTTAATGGTATTTATAGCAAGTTTGTCTTGTATTTATCTGAAATAAATAATTGTGTATGATTTGCGGAATTAATTGGGTCTATGTGGTATAACAAACATTTTTTATTTGAGAATTTGATAAAATTAAAGGCCGTGGTCTAAACATTCTACGGAATGATTCTTTTCCGATGATATTTTCCCAGGACAAAAGCACCGGTGCAACCTTTGCCTATCTTAAGCACCCTGTCGTTGGTGCTTTCCTTGCTTGCCTTCCTTTCGTTTGTTGCTCGGTGCGTGACTATTTTTTGGGCAAACTTGGTTTTTCTTAGTACATCGCAACCATGCCTCCCAGACGACAAAATATCCAGGTAATGTCCTTGTTTCTTCATAACTTAAGTTTTCATCGGATTAAAATTTAAAATTGAGTAAAATTTTAAGTGTAAAAAAAAACAAAACTACGCAGTGCGTTCGAAGTGCTCGACTCACACTGCCTACGGTGTGAAATGTAAATTTACAGGGCACAATGTGTACCTTGTTACCTTTCTCGGTGATGCATTGGTAAACATAAATGCACCGGCATGTTCGTTTAACGATGCACCGAAGAAAAGTATATAACTGGTATGGCGATGTGTCAAAGTACAAATAACACATTGGGTTGTTAAAGTACATGGTGCACCGCCCTTATCATATGTTGGTAAACGTGCACTTCGGGGAGTTCATGTTTACCAAACGCACCGTTGAGAAATGTAACATTGTGTTGCAGTGCACCCCGTAAATTTTTTGGTGGCACTGTACGCGGTGCGATAGTAAGGACCGGAACTTACCGCAAAAAGTTTGGTACTCGAAAATTTGGAAAAGTTGATGTGACGATGCATAGACGTTCGTTACATGCAACGATGCGTGTAATGAACGTATACGCACCACTTTTTTGCTAATTTCTAAGAAAATGTTTACGAGCATTAAGATTTTAATTTGTTTTTTGGTTTAAGCAGTGTGTAGGGTAAATGTAACTCATCGGTGCATATGCGTTGTAGTGTAGCTCCCCAGTGCGGTATTGTTTTCCAACGCACCACATAACATAGTAGAACATATTTTGTTCGACGCATTACTTTACACTGACACACTATGGACGGTGCTCACAATATATACGCATTGCCTATGGTGCGTGACTATTTTTTGGGCACACCAGTAATGCAATTAACTTATTTTTTGAAGGAAGTTATTTTTCTGTATTTATAGATAAATTTACCATTCAATAGATTTTTTTTTATGTTTTATGTATGAGTGAGGTTGATGTATTTCATATGTTAATCATGCAAAGATGTGAGTGGAGAGAGCAGCAACAACAACAGAGGGTGGACCTGTATAATGTTGTACAGGAATGGGAGGTGAGGGAGAGGGAGAGGGATTTGTACCGTCGCCATATTATTGCAGTGACTCATGTTCTCTTGAGGAATGTAGTCCTCCTTAAGTATGATGAGGATGCTACATACCTTAAGGAGAACTCCGGGTAGTTGGTGCATTTGATCCGTCGATGGGATGTTCATCGACGGGCTTTCTGTGTGGGTCTAGATCAATGCTACCATCCCACTAAGGAGGATATTTACTTTATCACCGGGCTATCCAGGAAAGGGGAGGATTTTCCCCAGTTCCTAGATGTCCCAGTAGGTGTTGCAGCTAAGAGTCAGCTCATGTACTCTTAGCGATATATTGGGGTTGATGTACTATCCCCAACTAATTTTCAGGTGTCTGGTGGACAACTGAAAATCACCTCTTTCGATGCAGAGGAGGTTAGGTGCCCCTCACTGTTAGTGACAACCATAGCCCACTTTACTAGTGATGGGAAACACATTAGTTGCCCTATTTTGTATTATGTTGATTCATTGGTACAGAGGCCACGGTGTATCAAATGGTCTGCCATCTTTTTACGACAATTTTGTATAGCGCTAGACATATGTCGTGCTATGATACGTGGGAGGTCGAACTTCCCTTTTGCCTCAGAGTTGTTTTGCTTATTTTTTGAGAGGTTTCCAGAGACGAGGTTGACTTTTTTACGTCAGCCTACTAGGCTAAGGACTCATGTGTAGATGCACATGTGGAGGGAGATGATGCCCAAGAGGGGCCAGCCGAAGTTTCCGGCCAGGATTTCCCTAGACATACTGGGGCTACTAGGTAGTACGACAGATCACATGTTTGTCATGGTGTCATGTCCTTACGTGGGTTTGGATTGGCAAGGATGTATGAACATCCTCTTCACACCAGATGAGCGACTAGATGATATAGGTAATATTAGTGTTTTTTTCAAATTAATATAGTGTCATTTTATTGTCTTACTTAATTAGAATGAAAGTAATTATAACACGTTCTTTAACTTGTTTTATTAAATTGTTTAATGAATTAACTGTGTAATTATTGTTTTGTACTATATATTTTGTAGATATTGGCACTTTCATTGGGAATGTGCCTCCTCCCCCAGCAGATGACAATGAGGAGATGATGCCCGAGGCCACGGCGGGTCAGGGTCCTTGGGTGCAGATACTCGTCGGCATGCGTCGTAGGCCCGATACCAGATTCAGATTGGAGTTGGGTCACCGACTCTCTCCACTTTTAGTTGAGGTGGGAGTTCGCCCTGCCCTAATGCGAGACATCAGGGCATATCCTACGCTCTTGGAGATTTGGAGGAGATGTCGTGTGATTTGATACCTCTTATGCGTCATATCGTCAGAGTTATCAGGCTACTAGCAACGAGGAGGGATCTCGATGATAGGAACAACTCTTCTTCTAGTACGACCCGTTCGTCCAGTACCCCATCGATTGATGAGGGTGTCCATGATCATCCTTCTCCACATTCTCCTCCTCCTCCTTCACCTCACCCAGATCATGATGAGGCAACACATTCCTCCTCCTTCTCTTTCACCTCACCTAGATGAGCAAGCATGACCTATTCATCATCCATCATCTTCCACTACAGACTAGGCCTCCACTACTGTTGTAGATATGCAGATTATCCCACCGGATGGACCATATATGTTATCGCAGTTATTTGACTTGTCCATGATATATATATATATATATATATATATATATATATGGTGTTTTTTTTCTATTGATCATGTTGATGATGTACTTAATTTATATGTTGATGTTGATATGTATATTGTCAGGTCATGTTAGATATGTTTTATGTTAAATGTGCTTGATATATTTGTATGTTATAACATTGTTCATTAGACGTGCATTTTTTCTGTTGATCATGATGATATACTTAATTAATTTATATGTTGATGTTGATGTGTACATTTTTAGGTCATGTTAGATATGTTTTATGTTAAATGTGCTTGATATATTTGTATGTTAAATGATGCTTGTCAGATGTGTGTGATGATGATGTTTCGTCTTTTGTTAGATGTGATCTCAATGATGATGCCTTGTTAAATTATTAGATATGTGTGCTAGCTTATTAATGATGTTTATATGTGTTAGAGGTATATATAATTAGACGATGTTATCTAGCGAATATAAATGTGTATTTTAGATGTTGTTTATGTTTGTTATAAAATGGTTATCATCATCATGTTTATTTTTATAAATTACAAAGTTCAATATGGTTGAAACTATAATTGTAAAATTGAAATTATAATTGCATACATAGTTCATTATACATATTCATTCTAACTATTTTTATTTTTTTTAAACAAATTACATATGAATAAATATTATTTTTCATTGTACTATTCACTCTTTTTGAATAGACTCTTCTACACTAAAAATTGTTATTATAAAAAGTTATGACCTCCAATGATAATAAATCTATTGGCTTTAAAATTTTATGGATACAAATCTTCTTATTGTTATTTTTGTCATTATTTCGTAAGTTGATTGCTATCAAATTTTAAATTACTTCATTAATTGTGGTTTTACTCAACATTGGGGGCATAATTTTATAAATATTTTCAAAAGCAATGATAAAAGTATGTAAACTAACAAACACTACTTTAGTTAAAAACTAAATTATCACAAAATCATGTTATATATTTAATTTTTTTAATTATAAACCACATTTTTTTTGTTAATCTTACTTTTAAATCTACAAAATAAATGAACATAAACTCAACTTTTTGAATCATCATGTTAACATATCCTCAATAATGTTGTACTATTAAACATGCAAATCAAGCATATCATTACATCTAATTATATCAACATAAAAAGTAGAATTCCATATCCCATCAAAATTTCAACTAGACATATAACATTTTTCAGGATTTCACAATGGGAAACACTTAAAGAAGATGAAACATTTTTAAATATATGTAACGACATATAAATATGTTCAAATAACAATCATTCCATGCAATCACAAATAATCTGAAAGACAAACACATTACGCAACAAACTAAAATTGTTCAAAGATTTGTTATAATTAACTTAACATTTCCTCTCTCAGAAGATGAATAAAAAACAATATAATTAGCGAAATAAAGAATATAACAAAAAGATACAACAATGGTGTTAAAGATGAAATAAAACATGTACATATCACACTTTGTTGTCATCACCCTCTTTATCTTCCTCGCTTGGCATGATAACATTGTTGTTCTCAAAAATATGTTTTGATATAGGGTCATGTCTTAATACAAACCACCAATCCCTATCCAACACATCCGGGTAAAAAAACACTTGGCTGCAGTGTTTTGGGAAAACATAAGGTTCCTTAGCTTCATCCCACATCTTTCTAGAGTTGATACATGTCATCCCACTATCGTGTTCCTTTACATTATTCTGATCAAAGGTGTCCCGCCACTTGCACCTAAAAATAACACATTGGAAAGAAGAGAGGTCCACCTGAATGATCTCTTGTATCTTTCCAACATAACCTAACGTCCTTCGTATCAGGTTTTGATCACGGTGGCTAGCACGACTAGATTGGTCGAACTCGACTTCCACTCCACAGTCTCGTGTCATGCGTCCAATTTTGGCATCCTCTGTGCGAAAATGATGTCCATATGCCCACATAGATGGGAACAAATGCACCTATAAAAAAATGAAAATATCACAGTGTCATGTGTCTAATAAATCAACCAATAAAATATAAAATATAGATGTTATAGTTCAAAGGTGCATTTAAATGGTACAAAATGTACATAAAGAGATTATTACTGAGTTGTTGCACCCAATCCCTATGTTTAGTGCATCTTCTTCAACACACATGTAACGACTTGATGCACTGTATTTCTCTCTGACTTGGTTAGCAACCCAACTGTTGGGGCATATCACTGATCCATTTCCTCCTCCTCTATTCGTACAATGCGACCCACGACTGTGTTGCCTCCAAATTGTAAAGAATGAATTTATTGATGGCATCAATTTCTGAATTTGTTATTCATGAAATCAAACCGACATATAGTACGTATTAGATCAAAATATACATTATGAAGTTTAGTGTGAATAGTTACTGTGTAGAAATTTGACAAACGATAAGTCACTTACTCTTTATCAAGCGCCTTTTTTTGTTCATTTGCAGAAGCTCCCCTTCTCTTTTTTCTTCATCCCTTTCATCGTCCCAAATCATCGCACCTGGTGTGTTGTTGATCTACTTGATGTACTCATTGACATAATATAAAGACTCATATGATATGTACCCCTATGCCGAAGACCCCTCCAATTTTTCCCTTTGTCAAACAAATCCTTTCAATTTCTTCATGTACCTACCAAAGAAGAACATCCAATGACATGAGACCACTCCGACTAATTCAACCTCATATACTAGTTGAATTAGAAGATGAACTTGCAAGTCCATGAAACTCTCTGGTAGTTCCTTCTCAAACATACAAACAATCACAACTATCTCTTGATGCCACCATGGAATGCTACCCATATGAATCTCCTTTGATGTGATCCAACGTACAAATGCAGATAATTTAGATATGGCATGTCATAGGTCCTGGGGGAAGTCATGGTTCACACACCCACATGCAACCAACATATAATAATGACACTAGAAAGCAAACACATACAAAATTAATTATGTTTTATCCCATAGCATGAATTTATAAAACAAATAATGAAATCATGTTTTTGACATACGTACTCTTAGAAGGTTCAAATAGTCATGTGATTTTAACCCCGACAAATAGTCTTCCAAGGTGAATTTGCGTCGTAGTGAAGACCCATATAAAGAAGGCACCTTCACACCCAATATAACTTCCTTTGCCAAAGAAAGATCATCTTTCTTCAATTTCCATGGGACATCACCTTCTTTGAAAGACCAAGAGGGACCAACCTGTCCTCTACTTTCTTTTCTTGGCCAATGTTTCTTTTTACTTTTTAAAGAAATAAGATCTCTCCTAACAACCAATGTGTCACTTTCTTTTGATGATTGTGCCTCCATAAATAAGAAAAAGACTTTTAAATATATGCATGGTATCTAGTAAGTAGGTAATCTTAAGATGCTCCCAATATGGGACCTCATAAAAGATAGATTTATTTTTCATCCCAATCGACAATTTCTCAACATAGGTGTCGAAGAATTCTGGATCATCAAACATAGGCTCCCCATTTGAATTGAATATTTTTGTAATCTCCTTCTCTCTCTCATATGCTATAAGTCATTTTGTTGGTGTCATTATTGCAGGCCTTTGGGCTCTCTCTGGTTTACCATTAAAAGTTGATGTTGCTCTTCTATAAGGGTGTTGTTTTGGGAGGAATACCCTAGAGCAGTCGTACACTGGCTTTCGTAGGTGGTTGGACCACCTAACCTTCAGAGAAGGTGCACAACATTTACATCCATGATATCCTTTTGTTACAAGACCTGCAAAATTATCAATGTATACAGTAAAGCATGTTAGCGTTGAAGTCTAGAACAGTCGCAACAAATTAAATATGCCAAAAAATATTGTTACATATATAAACAAATCAATAAACATGTAATTTACTAGAGAAAAATCCTAAGCCTAGATAATCATGTGTGGTGTAAGCACATATGCCATACAACGTAAAATTCCTCTCTATTGCAATGGGTCTTGATACATCATATAGATGTATCCCTTCCCACAATTCCTTCAATTCATCTACCAATGGTTGTAGGTAGACATCCATATTCTTCACTTTTCTTCTACCAGAGACTATAAGAGCGAAGATAAAATGATCATTCTTCACGAACAACCATGGGGGGATATTGTTATTGATCACTACTATAGGCCAAACATAATAGTTGGTGTTTTGGAGGGAATATGGGTTGACGCCATCCATGGCTATGATGAGTCGCAAAATTTGTACTTCATCCTTGAATTTTTCGGGCCATGTATCTTCTATATACTTCATGGCTATTGAATCTGTTGGGATTCACATAACTCCCGACTCACTTCTATGTGAGACATGCCATCCCTGCAACATAGCTAATTCTTTGCAATGAAAGAGCCTTTGAATCCTTTGGATTATAGGCACGCGCCTCAATATCTTATGAGAAGGACCATGTGATTTACCCTTTTTATTTTATTTATGATATCTATCATGCCCACATTTCAGACATATCTCTTTGTCTGCATATTCTCCTCTATATAGAATACAATCATTCAGACATGCATGTTATGATATGTACTCAACACCCAATATTTTCAACATTTTCTTTGCCTCTTCGCAACTACCAGGCAAGACATTATCATTTGGAAAAACCTTATCTTTGATTAACCTATAGTTAGTGGGAAATAAAAATGTACAATGTTATTTAACGTTCATAAAATTGATCGTTTTTAATGTTGATTGTGTGACAATATTTCTCAAATTATAAGGGACTTAATGTGTTAGAAAAACAGGACCATGGAGCAATAAAATAAAACAAATGCGGAAATAAAAAACAGAAGATACACGATACAATAGAGACACAGATATACGTGGTTCACCCAGTGTGAGCTACGTCCACTAGAGAAATTGTCATGTCCTTCCTTTATTATTATCCAACAAATGAAGGGATACAACCTACAACAAACCCGTTGTAACTTCCTCTTCATTCTCTCACAGTCTCCTATCTCAGAATACAATATTCGCTATAATGCATAGTCGCAAAACATTTCCCTCATAACAGAGGGTTGCCTTCTAGGGAAAAAAACCCTAACATAATTTCTACCGTTAGATCTGCGACTTTATAATGAACGGTCCAGATTTACAATGAAATTACAATATACTTTTACAAGGCAATTTTTCCTTCGGGGGATGCTGCCCTGGAATCCTTGCCGGGGGCCCGCTTGCCCCCGTACCCCCCTCTGCACTCCCCCGCGTGGAAGAGTTACATACTTCTGGGGTGTAAATGCTTCATGGGGTATAAACACGGCTAAAAACAAAAGACCTCTGAATCAAGAAGATAATCAGGCTCCACAACCAACAATCTTCCACTTGGAGACTGATCTCAACAACTCCACCGCTGCTGTATATGCTGGACTCTGAACCTTCTTGGACCAATATTTTCAACATTTTCTTTGCCTCTTTGCAGCTACCGGGCAAGACATTATCACTTGGAAGAACCTTAGCTTTGATTAACCTGTAGTTAGTGGGAAATAAAAATGTACAATGTTATTTAACGTTCATAAAATCGATCATTTTTAATGTTGATTGTGTGACAATATTTCTCAAATTATAAGGGACTTAATGATGATTAGTTAACTCAAATTGCCGAGAAACATGCGTTTGACATGCCAAACTTTGCTTTCAAGTTGTACAGTAACATTTTTGTCCCCAATTGGGTAGACTTTGACTGGCTATGTATAAAGAGAGGGGTGGTGGAAGCAGATTTCAGACTTTCAAATAAGGTATCAATGATACGAGCATCATCCCCTCGCTCATCGTTCTGGAATGCATCTAACAACATTGTCCCCATGGCAATTGTATCCCGTAAATAATCATCCATGCCAACCTCTATTTCATTGACTCCATTGCCAACTTGTGAAGAACTACTATTGTTGTATTCATTCCTAATTGGTGAATCTGGACGTAGTGGGAATTGAATAGGTGGTTGATTCAACCATTCTTGGTATGCTTCCTCTCTGAGTTGTGCTCTTATTGAAACCTTCTCTTGATTTGACATTGTAGTGGGGTGCAATAGAAGATGATAGGTAGGTCGCTCATTATCACTAGAATCCTAATTTCAAAAATATTGAATATTAGTACATCAATGATATTATTAAGCATAATGCAATTGGTTTGTTCAAATCACATTATACAAAACAATTATTACCATCGCTGACCCAGGATTGCAGTTGGAAGATGGCATGTTACTATAAGCAGCGTAAAGCGGTTGTCCATTTTCATCTACCAATTGCTTGTGGTATCTTGCTCCTGATAAGAGCTTTTGACGTTTTTGAATCAGTAATAGAATATTACTTGCATCTGAAGTTGATTCTGAATCAAGATCCTGCAAATTTGGATACATTTTTATTCAGATTGACATGGATAACAAAAATAAATTCGATTAGATAATCGAAATATAGATAAAATCCGAACTTACTCGAGGTGGAAATGGAGAACTCCACGATGGACTTTGAGCAATATGGAACGGGCTAGAATTTGAAGAATTGGCCATTTGATATTGTAAGTTTCTCTCCCTGCATTTGAGCAAAATCAACAGTAAACTATTTTTAAGAATAAGACGACTTTAAGCACAAAATGTATACTATGATGTATTGCAAGTCATGTGGATGCATCATGAAAAATAATTTAAGATGAATATATTATTTGTGTGCAAATACAAATTCAGATAACTTTGAAAACATAACAGTGCGTTACTGTAACAAACATGCACCGATGCGTCTATAACATTGTAAAGCACCGAGGGTTTATATATGCATCGCACCGGTCCCATGAATTCAAATAATAATAATAAAATTTTTATCCAATATTGGTGCTCCAAAACTTTAAAACGAATTGGTGCGTCATATACATATCAACACCAATGCGTTACAGTACTAAACGAACTTTAATTTCAATTTTATTTTTTTTAAAGCGCGACTTTGTTTTTTTACAATTGAAAAATGAGTGGGAATATAAAATCTAATTTCATAAAGTCATTTAAATAGTAAAAACCTATTCATTGTTTCATTATTTTACCAAAATTTACAGTGAAAAGATTTGCAAGAGAGCCATACTGGAGAGCACTATGGAGAAACATAATACTTTAGAACAACATGATTTCTTTAGAATATCAGAATTTGAAGGTAACTATGGTGATTCATTTAAAACAATTTTCATAAATTTTTTCATGGGTATTAAGCTATTCAATATTTTATTATTTTGCCAAAATTTACAATGTATAGATTTGCAAGAGAGACATATAGGGGAGCACTGTGGCGCAACAAATCAATACTTTTGAAAGCAGAGTTATTCAAAAGATCAGAATTGGAAGGGTCTGGTAATTCATTCAAAACCCTTTTGGAGCAACAAAATTATTCAGAAAATCAGAAATCAAAGTGTTTTGTGATTAAGAAAAAAATTAAAAAATTTCATACTTACCTTAAACCCTTGCTTCTTCTTGTTTGTGTGGCTACAAAACTTCAACTGAGCGTTTAACTCCCTCTATCACTTCATAATTATAGCTTTTCATTTTAGGTTTTTAGATTTAATGGGTTTATGTTTCTATATAAAAGGCGTTTGACATGTGATGCATCGGATCCAAACCCTCTCGGTTGTGTCACGTTTTTATGAAAAACAGTTTCGGGTAATCGGTGCATCTTATGTAATATAACGCACTGGTGCGCTTACAGATACAAACACACCGACTATGCCACAAATAATTAAAAAAATACGTTCATGGATGTGTAAATTTATTTGTTTATGGTATTTTTTTTAATCGTTTTTTCAATTGGAGCGGTATTGTTAACGATACTTATCGCATCTATGTAATTTAATGTTTTTTAAGATCATTTTTATCGGTACATTTTTAACATTAAACGCATCGGTGTTGTTAACGATATATTGCACACCGCTTTAATTTATTGTTATTTTAAATCTTTTTTTTATAGCGGTGCATTTGAAAACATGTAATGCACCGGTGCTTTAATATTAACACATTGCACCGAGATACTTTTTTTGGTGAAAATTATGTGATTTATTTATAAAATACATTTAATATCTTTTGTATTGAATGGTACAGGTTGTATATTGATAAAAAAAAATGTATGAGAATAGTTCAAGTAACAAAAATTCTAATGGATACAAAGATAACACATCCAAAAAGGAAAAAAAAAAAAACAAGTTCTTTGTAAATTCTATAAAAAATTAATATGTTAAAAAGACCAGTTCTTTGTAAATTCTATAAAAAATTAACATGTTTGAACTATATGTAAGTTTAACTAATATGTATTGTTTAGTGTGTGTCTCGCAGAGCCATAAAATGAGGAAGCTCGATAAGATTCTTTGTGATCTAAATGCAGAAGAGCATAAAAACTTGATGGAAAAATTGCAAAAGGATGAACCAGGTGAATGGAAAATTTCTATTCAATATGACTTTTTTTTTTTTTTTTTAATTTTCATTAATTTTTTACTTTAAAATATTAGATAACATGTTCAAAACAATCTATTAATTCACATATGTTTAATGTTCTAAAGCTAGGACCAACAACGAAGGAACAAAATGTCGTCCTAAGAGAATAAAAATTATAG
>JASDQU010737246.1:410000-423041 GCA_032191745.1 Picea mariana | reverse complement strand
TCAAACATAACAGGGGTTATAAAGGGGATTGTACGGGGTTTGTGTCAAGTGTTTGATGAAAATCCTAAGACAAGAAACCATTAAAACTTGATAGAAGCATGTAGCAATCCACACCATTAGTAGGGAGGGTTATTACACCATCATAGATTATGTCCATTTGTAGTCATAGAGAACCATAATGCAACCCTCATGCAAGAGACAATATTGGAGGAAGTGGAATAGGTAATCTGAGACATGAAATCAGGGAAGTCTCCAGGTCTATATGACTTCACAATTGACTTCTTCCAGTCTTGTTAGCCAATTGTGGGTTGATATGTGTAGGAATTGGTGGAAGACTCAAGAATGGAAAGAGAAGTACTTTAAGCAGTCAATGCAACCTTCTTTACCATCATCCCCAAAGAGAATGGAGCCGACACATTAGAAAAAATTAGTCTTCTCTCTTTGTGATGTAAACTACAAAGCTATCTCCAAATTCATAGCATGTTGGGCCCTTCGTTTTTGAAGAGAACCTGATTTTGGGAAAATCTAAAGTTTTGTGGAAAGCACAGCATGGCAACGAAAGATCAGAAGCGACGAAAAACAACTAGGATGAGTGGAAAGCTAACTGCAAGCATGCCAACAGTGAAAACAGTTCATGCACCAGCTGGACGAGCAGTGGAAAGAGATAGAAGCTTCAAGCACATGCAAGGAGAGAGAAAAATCAAGAAGCCAAGAAGCACCCAAGGAAAAAACTATAAACATGGTGTTATGTAACAAAAAAGATGTTATGAGGGTTAAGTTATTATGATCCCCCACCGTTATTGAGTCATTCTCTAGAATTGTTACATAGGGAGTGGAATGTCATTCTGTTTTGCACAGAACATTGGAGTCTATAATGGGTGTCTGGGAAATATCCTTTGTTGTATAAGTGAATGTATGAGAGTTACGATCCCTATATGACCAGTTTGGAGATGTTGTTAATATGAAAGATTCTTCAGACAAGAGCTTGAGGGTTGTGAAGAGCGCTGCCTTTTTTTCAAAACCTGCGAGTGACCAGTATGAGATCTTTTGGCTCTGATTCCCTGAAGAAGTGTTTCAATGGTTATAACGATTGCAAGAAGCGACAAAATATAAATATCGAGTCGAGAGACGCTATAATTGGACCGCTGAGCGTTTAGCATCTCTTCACCAGCTATATCATCATGTCTCTAGGGTTGTGGATTTATATTATTGAATTTTCCGCCGAAAACCACTAATCTTTTTCAAAAGCAGAAGCTATATTCAAAGGAGCACGCGGAAGACTATTGTGGGAAATCCCCCTTTGGATCAAATTTTTTCTAGCGAAAGAGGGGATGTTACCCTTCCAAGTTGAAATGGCAGCGTAAACCCCTGCACAAGAGGGGTGGGTGATTCATGCAAGGGTTTATGAGTTAGGTTTCATAGGTTCTTGAAGTATGTGGGGTCGTCGAGTGAAAAGTGACAGAGAAGAATGATCTTAGAGGAGGGTTGTTGTGATATAAAAGGGGTGGCAAAAATAGATGAGAAAATTGATAAAGAAGCATGGTCGGTCGCGGAAGGAGATCGAATTCGAGATTAGTTATAGAAGAGAGTTAGAGAAGTTATAGTAGTTGAAAATACACAGAAGGTTGGCCAACCAATGGTTGTGGGAGAGATTTGGAGAGATAGGTGAAATTTTTGGAGGAAGCGAATGAGAGGAAATAAAGTCAAAAGAAAGAATAAGGACATGTGCCACCCATACAGAAGAAGACTTAGCTAAAACCCATGAAGAAGTTGTGGAACAAACAGATTTTGTGATTCCAGAAGATGTTGAACCACATCACAAAACTAATACGGTACTACATACTCATGCGACCCCCCAGGTTAAAGAATTTTGTTCCAGAGGAAAAGGAATCAACCCCAAATCATCCAGTCCCTCAACGCTATCTACAAATTCGGTAAATTTTATACTAAACTCTTTAGTAGTTTCTGTCATCTCTAATCCTTATAATATGGCAAGTTCAAGTAGTAGTAGCGGAAGTGGGGTAAGTTCTTCAGTTACATCGCAACCAGGACCCTTAGGATTCATTTTGATAGGATCTCCAAGTTCTCCGATAGTAAGTCAACATGCAGGATCCCTCACCCGATATCCATAGTTTTGGGGTAAAGGAGATGAGGATGTCGGACAACATTGGTTTCTTTGTGAAGCCATCTGGAGGTGTTGTAATCTAAGGGAAAGTAGAGAGTGTTACCAGTAGAACCTTACATAGCCATCATAGAGATACATGCATACACATAGACATATATACATACATAAGTAATGAGAGCCCAAATAAGATTCCTTTTATTAAATGATAGACAATACAACACAATTACATATATCCTCTCCCATGAAACTGTCTGAGCCTTCATGTGCTTATCTCTTTATTATACCTCTAACAGGCAGTTGTAACTGCTTAACCGCCTAGGTCGATCAGTTAGCAGAGACTCCAATTGACTTCTACTTCTAACAATGTTGGTCAACCAACAAGTTCTAAGTTGACTGTTGGGTCTAGTCAACAAGGTCGACTAGCCCCTACAACATCTTCCCCCACCTCAATTCCTTGCTCATCCCGAGCAAGTGGGGGTCATACAAAATAATTTTTTCATATTTGATCACAAAATTACAGTAGATGAAGAAAAAAAGAGAAGTATGTAAGAAGAAGAGATTGGATCTTTATGTGGTTGACCGACTTAGGGTTCTATTTCTAACCGAGTTGTTGTGCTTGGAGTTCCACTGCTAGCTTCGTCGATTTCCCTGTTCTTTTCACTTTCTGTATTGATCTTGAAGATTGTCCAAGTAATACTAGTAGTTGAATTATTTATTCATTGGAGGAAGTCGCACCAAGCACTGACTGCCTGCTGAGCTTCGACATTTAGAATCTTTGACTAGGTGATCACCTCGACTTTCTCTGCTATACTTGTCGTCTGAGAGGTGCCCGATTGATGATCCAATTGTTGCTCCGTATGTTGCATTCTGTCGATTAATTGGCTCAGGTGACTAACTGCCTGGTCTGTTTCTAGATGAACTTTGTGTCCTTCTTTCTGCCATTCCTACTCCTCCAGTGATAATTGTTGTTCAATTGCCTTTTCTTTTTCCAACTATACGGCGAGGGCTTCTTTTACTTTGTTATCCATGGTCGATTTCCTTGACCATTCTATACTGTCAACCACATCCCTTTAAGTTCTAAGCCGCATTGTTGCTCGACTTATTCTTTTTATTTCTTCAGTAACTCTACCTGTTGTCGGTAATTTGTACTCTTTTTTTTTTATCATTTTGTTGATCAGTTCCTTGAAGTCGTCTAAGGGGTCCTGTACCACTAATATCTGCTCCATCCCTTTGTTCAGTCTGAATACTTCTCTGCATCCTTCCAAGATATTTATTTGTTCTTGTTTTAGTTGTCCGACCTGACTTCCTTCTTTCAAAACCTTCATCCATATCCTTGTTGATTCTTTGGAGATGGCTCCATGTAGGTCGAACAAATGTTTTTCGGAGATGGCGGTTGGGTCAAATGAGGTTTTGAACAATGATCCTGGTGGAGTTTCTCTTCTATTTGTTCTAATGGTGATGATGAGGGGCTTCCTTTTCGTTCGTTTATCTGCAAATTTGGGTGTTTGACCATCTTTTGTGACTGTTTGTTGTGTTGTCGGGATGCTTTGTTCACTTGTTTCATTTTTTTTTCTCCCTCGTGCTGGGTGTTTTGTTCGTTCATATTTTCTTTGTCCTGAAGCTTTGTATTTTCTGCAATAATCTGCTCAGTGTTTGAGTGATCTATCTTCGGTACAGGTTTTTCATTCTGCAACTTTTCAACATTCTCCGCTTGAGTGCTTGGATTGTCGTTTTCTTGCTCTACGTCTTTATCATTTTGGTTAATCCCAACCTGGCATGTTTCAACTAAGTGAAAGACTTATCCTTCCTGATCTGATGCTTCGAACAGATGGGTTTCCTATTGCTATGTTGGGACAGTTGGTTCATTGACTTTTATTGGTTCTACTAACTATTGTACCAGGTTTTTGTCAATTTCTTCGACCAAATCCTGTTGCTCCATGTCGATATTTTCTATATCGACATCATTTGTCTCAACTGGTTGATATGACGATGTGGCTTCATATGATTCATTAATCATGATTTGCCTCTTCTTTTTCTTTGCAGGTACTTCTTCTATGACCGAGACTGGTTTTGTAGGGGGTGACTCCCATGTGAGGTCGATTGCTGCATCAAGTGTTCTTTTCTTGCTTGGTGTTACTTTTGGTCTTAGTCCCCATTCTGTCGTGTTCACTGTAACTTTCACGGGGCTTACAAAAGTAGTCATGCTCTCCAGATTCTTTTGCCTCTTTGTCTCTCTTGTTTCAATTTGTCTAAGTGAGCTCTTTATGTTGTTTGCTTTTTGGAGAGCCTCCTTCATTTGTGATCCAGATTTAGGAGCGAAATGAACTGATTAATAGACTGAATACCATAAACACAAAGATATGAAGAATAACACATATATCCAATGAACAATATCTTCTATTGAATAATGAAATAGGCTGAAACTGTAAAACTGCAGAACTGAAACACTTGCTTGAATGGTGGTAGCTATCTCTGAGAAGAGATGTGACTGCTATGCTTATACGCTTTAGTAGAATTGATTCCAATGAGGCTTTAGAGGCCTTTTTGATATTACTCATGAATTCCAAAACCCTAGACATCCAAAAAACTAACCCTAGAAGGTGAAATGCCAAAAGTCACGTGGGCCCCTATGGGTAAGTTGGTGTAAGTTGGTACCTCAACTTCCCAGGGTCGTAACTTTTGCATACGACCTCCGTTTTAGGTGTGTGATAGCCCGTTGGAAAGTTCTTTCAGAGAACTACACATTCCTCCATCAGACTCTAACTTTGTCTACAGTTTGACTGTGGTGAGCCAAAAAAACAATGTTTAGGGCCCCAAAACAGCCCTAGAAGTATAACAAGATGTGTTGACATGAAAACATATAAAATAAGCTAGTTGGATTAGGCGAGAGGCCACCAATATCCACCTGGAGGATGTGTGGGGCTTCAGATAGCCCCAGAAGAGTAGAACCCACAATTACAAATAACTACAGAAGAATGTGTTGAACAAAAACAGATAAGAGGAGCTAGTTGGAATAGGTGGGTGGCCACCGATATCCACCTAGATCAATTTGTGGCTCGACAGAGGAAATGTATATCTTCTTCATGGTAGTAGTTTCTTGTCGAGTTTGCTTTAACTTGACAACGATCTTAGGGGTAATACTTGTCATTTTTTCTTTAATGATGGGGTCATTGAAGTCAATGCCCTCATTCAACTATAATGTTTCTCTCCATATCTCCTCTGTGTCGATCTCTAATGCTTCTTCTTCGACAACTTTATTCCCTTTGTTCTTTTTATTCAGTTATTTTCTTTTCCCTAGGGAAGGATTTGGTGGGGCAATTGCCAGAGCTTGTAAGTCTTCGACGAATGGAACTGTATAGAGAGAGACTTCTCTTTCTTCCTCTTTCTCTCCGTCAGTCAATGACAACATTAGAGGCATCCCTGACTATTGTGCCTCCGACAAAATTTCTAAGTTCTGATTGATTTGTTTTTCCAATTTTGTGAAGGTTTCTTCCATTATCGGCTAGTAGTGTAATTATTTTTGTTTGAGTGCCAACGTGACTCCACACCAAAGCTTTGTGTAGTCGAGTTCAAGCTGAAAATGGTAGGGTGATGAAAGTGCTCGATGAATTGCTTGCTCGACTTGCCATCTGTGGGTGTTATCTTTCATTCCTACGAAACACAACTAGAACATCTCTTCCAGTGGAAGTGAGTTAGATGTACCTGTCTGATTTGAAGAGAAGACTTTGTATTTTTTTGTTGTCGAGGTCTTCTTGGCTGTGGCTACTACTTCTCCTACATGCCCATATTGTTCCATTGCTATCCAGATTAGAATTGATGGAAACTTGATGGCTCATCCCGAGTCTTGAAATTTCTTATAGTTGGTTCTGAGCATGTTGGCCAAATGTTCCACCCAATTGAACCTTTTTGAATTCTAATACACTTGAGATATTGCTTCAACCATTGTCATATTTATGTCGGATGCCCAACTTGTTGGTGTGAAATACAAGGAAATTATGATGTCAGCCCAACGAGATTTTGTGTCAGTGATATTGTTGATCAACAATCCCTTAGAGTTTTTTCTGTTGCTAACCCTATTAAGAACAACATCCAATCGTTAGAATTGGCCAATTTGGGTACTTTGGCTCCTACCCTTGGGATTCCAAAAATCTGGTAGAGGAGTCCGTCGATTATTTCAATGGCTTCATTTAACTAGAGGTATCTTTGATGATACCTGTTAGCACTAGAAGTAACCCTCCGATTGCAGAGAGGGTAAGCCCAGTACCCATTAGAGTTTTATGTCACATGTTGGTTTTAAAGAGGTCAAATGGGCACAGACTCAAGAGGATATCGTTTTAACTCAGAAAACTAGACTGGTATGCACATGCAGGTGAGGTTTTGATTAAGTTCAGTCAGTAAGTTGGAGTAAGGGTGAATAGAGGGAAGACTTTGGTGAGGAGAGTGTAGAGGTCTGTCGTGGACATCAGGTATTCCAACAACCTAAGGAGGAAAAACTTAAACACAAGATCCTCTTGAATTCAAATCTCAAAGAAACTGAAAGAAATTATAACAACACTATAATCAAACATTCATCATAATACAATTACAACAATCCATGTGAATCAGTCATTCATGAACTCTTTCAGTATCAGAGGCAAATAAGATACAGTAAGAAAGCTGACTTAGATTAACCAAGATGTCTAAAAAACAAATACATAACGAGAGAACCAAAAGCTTCATCAAAAGTTTACAATATGGGAGCACTGCTCAACCATCGACCTTAATAAAATATCAAAATTGTTTATAAATACCGAGCAATGCTGCAACCACCAGGAGTATGATTGGACCCTCACATTCAAAGTTTCCAGTCAGCGCCTCCTCTGTCAGATTGTGCAAGCCTCCTCATGTCATATGTGAGCCAGGCGTAGTTATGTTCTTTACAGGAAAATCTATCCATAAGGAAGCTTCGGATGGACAGTCTGCCTTCACGGTCACTCTCTGCATGTTTTCCATTTATGGGGTGAGACGAGGTCTCAAGTGCCATCCCCATCTTCAATAACTACCTTCATCAGGATCAGCATGAGGCCTGACACCCATGAATGTTCCGGGCGGTGCCCACGACTTCTTCCAGTCAATCCCGATGCCTCAAGGCTCTGCAGATCTTCTTTCGTGACCAATACGAGTGTTGCAGGTGACAGGATGATAGCGTATGCGCTTTAGAAAATTTCGTAGTGCCATAGCGCTACAGAATGTCTGTGTGATGATGTGGCAATAGAAAAATGCGCTGAGGTGGGGTGATGTGGAGCGACAGTGGGTTTTTAGCCTCTGTTCTTTCATTTTTTCACCAAGGGGTCGAAAACACACCCTTTGACTGGATTTTGAGGGTGCTTGAGTTGTTCAGACCTCAACGTTTTCATTCTTCCTGTGGAAATCATGGGCAGAATGCCACCTGATTTACACCATAATGATCTTGAGGGTAAATCTCAATCATTGCTTGATTCCTATGAAGCAGGTGGAAAATTCATGTGTTAACATATATTTCTGGCATCGTTGTCGGGGAACAAATTGAAGACCTTTCCCAGGGATAGAACGACAAAGAGATTATGATTCTAAAGGTGCATCAGATATCAGAACCATTGAAGATTGCAATTTGCACCTGGCGACTCCAGAATCAAAGACTCCACTGGGGAGGATCCTGTTGACAGAAAGATGATCATGGATAAAGGGATGACCAGGTATCAGTTTATGAGCTTACATCATGAAATCTTGTTTTTCCTTATCAGCTCATTCCTGTCTTTCCTTTACATATAAAGAGGATTATCCTCTGCTTTGTCTATTCAAAAGATTATAAGCCTTCCTTTATTCATCCATCCTTGGAAGAAGAAGGCGTCCCTTCTTCTTGTCTTGTATATGTTGATCTTGTGTCTTCACCGCAGCCTATTCATAAGGATGAACTTCATATTGAAACCCCCCCTGAATTCAATCAACCTTGCAGCCTTGAGGAGGTCGAAAATGATCCAAGACCTTCTCAAATCTCATCACATCCTATTGTTACTATTGAACCTTGCCATTAGTGTGTTAAACCTCATATTCAACCCACCAGTTTTCAAACTAGGATCAGAGACAAGATGTTTAAACCTTTAAAGCTTCCATATCATATTCATCCTTGTCCTCTTGATTCTGGAAAGGATCATGTTACAACTGAGAGGCCTATGGAGGATTTCGAGAAATTTATTGATCAGTTTGAGATAGTTCATGAGGATGTTACAATGAGATTGTTCTCCAAATCCTTGTTAGGAGATGTTGTTGTATGGTTTAAGGGTTTGGGAGCTGACTCCATTAGTTCCTGGATTGAATTAGGCAATATATTTTTAAAGGGTTGGGGTGAGAACAAGTCATTTGATCAATACCTACACGAGTTCATTACTTTGAGAAGGGGAAAAAAGGAAGTTTTGTCTGCTTTTAATCGAAGATTTCACATCTTGTATTGCAGCCTGCCCCTGGAAATTAAACCTTCTGAGACCGCTGCCATGGTGTATTACATAGTGTCTCAACACTCTGACCTTGTTTTGTATCTTAGGGAAGGAAAATCTACATCTCTATCACAGTTATTCATGGATATTGAGGAAGTGGAGGAGAACCTCCGAGCTTGTTGTAGTATTCAAAGTCAGTATCATGTCAACTTTGAACATGAGGCAGGTTTTACTTTCCGTCCCTATGAAGGAAATACTGTGGATGATTTTGTCCTCGAAGCAGGTATCTTGGACAACCTTGTTTCTGAGGAAGTCACTGTCTCGAACATTGACCAAGAGTTGTTTGTTGTTGAAAAACACTTTGGTGATGAATGCATTGCTGGTAGAGAGCACCTCGAAACAAGACGTTCTGAATGTCAAGAGTCAAAGGTTTGTTATGAACATACCAGTGATGGTGATGAACACAATTTTTCTATGTTTTGTTTGGAGCCTTTTGGCGCAATTCCGATTTATGATGATGATTATGATCCTTGTAAATGCTATGGAGGCGTTGAAAGGGATTTTCATATGCAATTGATCTCTCATCCATCACCCACAAATGAACAACCTTGTCTTGATGAAAATCATGTGTATGAACAACTAGAAGTAGCAGTTACTGCTGTTCCTGAAGTGGATATTTTTCACAGTTATATTCTTGATGAAATTACTGTTTTAGAGATTGATCTTAGATATGAGGGGAAACCCATTTTTGATGAATATTCTAGTGATGATGAGAAACAGACTGTCCCCATGGTATGTGCAGAGATGATCAACAATCAGCCCATGGGTGGTTATGAAGTTACGAAGCAACTTTTTGACCCACAGATGCCTGTGTTTGTCATTCAGTCAGGTGTGCTTGTAGAAGACATCAAACAAACTGTCAACGACTATGACATAATGAAGGTAACCTTCCATAAGTTAATCATGCGCTGCCTTCAGTTTCATGATCCCGTCGATGAGTACATAGAGTTATACTTCTCAAATGATTTGGAGCATGCAGGCTTGATATTTTTAGCAACATTTGAAAGTAATATGGGCGATCATAAGAATGAAATTAGTCAACTGCCACACTCTCATTGTTTTTTTATGGATCACTTGCAGTGAAGTGAAGGATTCAATTGTCAAACAGTATGAATGGCTCTGGTGGAAGTTCGCTTTCACCTAGCACTGTGTAAAAATTCAGTAGCCTAGGATTGTATATAAATAAGCTCCTCTGGAGCCCATGTATTTTCTTTTTGTTTAGAGTAATTATCGGCATGTAATCCTCAGCAGGACGTTTTTTGAGCATGACTCCATAGCCTACATAAGGCGTATGGAACTGCAAAAGGAGTTCTTAGAGCCTCACAGGGAGGTCTCTATCCCCCATGGAGCCTATATGTTAACACATGAATTTTCCACCTGCTTCATCAGAATCAAGCAATGATTGAGATTTACCCTTAGAAGCATTATGGTGTAAATCATGTGGCATTCTGCCCATGATTTCCACAGGAACAATGAAAACATTGAGGTCTGAACAACTCAAGCACCCTCAAAATCCAGTCAAAGGGTGTGTTTTCGACCCCTTGGTGAAAAAATGAAAGAGCAGAGGCTAAAAACCCACTGTCGCTCCACATCACCCCGCCCCAACGCATTTTTCTCTTGCCACATCATCTCACAAACATTCCGTAGCACTATGGCGCTACATAATTGTCTAAAGCACATACGCTATCAACTTGCCACCTACAACACTCGTATTGGTCACAGAAGAAGATCTGCAGAGCCTCGAGGCGCCGATATTGACTTGAAGAAGTCGTGGGAATTGCTTGGAACATTCATGGGTGTCAGGCATCATCCTGATCCCGATGAAGGTAGTTATTGAAGATGGGGGCGACAGTTGAGACCTCGTCTCACCCCATAAATGGAAAACATGCAGAGAGCAGCTGTGAAGGCGGACTGTCCATCCAAAGCTTCCTTATGGACATATTTTCCTGTAAAGCACATAACTGCGCCTGGCTCGCATCTGACATGAGGAGGCTTGCACAATCTAACAGAGCAGGTGCCGATTGGAAACTTTGAATGCAGGGGTCTGATCACACTCATGGTGGTTGCAACATTGCTGGGTATTTATAGACATATTTGATATTTTGTTAAGGTCGATGGTTGAGCAGTGCTCTCGTATTGTAAACTTTTGATGAAGCTTTGGGTTCTCTGGTTATGTAATTGTTTTTGAGACATCTTGGTTAATATAAGTCAACTTTCTTACTCCATCTTATTTTCCTCTGATACTGAGAGAGTTCATGAATGACTGATTCACATGGATTGTTGTAACTGTATTATGATGAATGTTTGATTATAGTGTTGTTATAATTTCTTTCAGTTTCTTTGAGATTTGAATTCAAGAGGATCTTGTGTTTAAGTTTTTCCTCCTTAGGCTGTTGGAAGACCTGATGTCCACGACAAACCTATACACTCTCCTCACCCAAGTCTTCCCTCTATTCACCTTTAATCCAACTTACTGAATGAAATTAATCAAGACCTCACCTGCATGTGCATACCAATCCAGTTTTATGAGTTAAAACGACATCATCTTGAGTCTGCGCCCATTTGACCTCTTTAAAACCAACCCGTGACATAAAACTATGATGGGTACTGGGCTTACACTCTCTGCAATCAGAGGGTGACTTCTAGTGCTAACAATACCGACTAACAATTAATTTTTCCACTTCTTCTTTCCAACGACCCATGTTGGCTACTTGCGAAGCGCCAAGGATATGTCAGGTTCCTGCTTTTTCAAGGAATTCAGTTTCTGCTTTCCAACTTCCTTCCTCCATTTCCTACTCTATGAATTTTATCCAATGCTTTCTCCAATATGTTTCCTCCATCTTCGTGAGCTGGATATTTTGCATCCAGATTTGCAATGGCTACACGGTTGCTCTATCAAAAACTTGCCTCGTTCTTGAATCTTCTGTTGTGTTCTCGACTTGACCTCTCATCCTCGACATTTGTTGATTCTAGTTATTAGTTTCTGGTAGTGTTGGAGGATTTATGGTTTCAGTCGTTTTCTCTTTTTGCGCTATATTTATTTGTGGAGGTGAGAACAATAGTGAGGCAAAGTCATATGCTTCTTCAAAATTTATAGATGGTGGTGACAACATCCGGTAATGCATCCAGTTGTCCTCGTATGTCATGCTCTTCCATCATAAATTGATTCGGATTTTATGAGCATAACGAAATGAATACAGATTATTAACAGGTGCTTAACACAAAGTAACAAAGATACAATAAAACTGGTTTTCTATTCAATAACGAAATAAGCTGAAACTGTAAATTGCAGCAGAAACAAGCTTGCTGGAATGGTGAGGTCTTATCTCTGAGAAGAGATGTGACAACAACGCCCATTCGCGAGAAGAAGATTACAATGAGGCTCTGAAGGCCTTTTTACAATAAACAAGAATGCCAAAAACCCTAGCCATCCAAAAACCTAACCCTAGGAAATGAAGCGGCAAAAGTCATGTGGGCCCTGTTTGGGTAAGTTAGTATATCAACTTCCTAGGGTCGTAACTTTTGCATACGATCTTCGTTTTAGGCGTGTGATAGCCCGTTGGAAAGGTATCGTTCAGGATATTCATTTTGGGGGCTCAATCATGCCTTTGGATATCATTGAGGAGCTCGATTCCGAAAACCCTTCATTTAGGCCCTCAAAATGGCCCCGGAAGTTAAAACTGCTAAAACTAGTAAATTGCCAAAATTGTCAGAAAACTATTTTGAGCCAATTGGAAAAGGTGGGTGTCCACCGATATCCATTTGGATCAATCCTCCCTCCTTAGGAAGCAATGGTCTCCATTGCGTTGAGGTCCCCCATCAGATGAGGAAATTTCTGTTGAATTTGGCCCCGGGTGAGTCACTTGCCCTGGTGCAGGAGCTGCCCTGTTTTGACGACTCGATAAAGGTGGATGCTTTGTTGTCGAGTGCCCTTGATTTGTCTGTCCACAATATGATCATTGGATGCATGTTGTGCCCTTGATCTATCTATCCAATAATGGTGGGAAATAAGGGCGAAGGAGATCCACGTTGAACACTGGGTGCAGGCCAAGCAAAGGAGGAATGTTGAGCTCAAAAGCATTATCCACCACAGCCTTGGTGATAGTGTAGGACCCATAATGGAGTGGGCGAAGCTTCCGATGGGGTCCTGTAAGACGTTCTTTTTGCAAGTGCAACCAAACTTTGTCGCCCACCTAAAACTTATGTGGCACCCGATGCTGATCATGACGTTGCTTGTACTTGTCATTGGACTTCTGTAGGATATCCTGAACCTATTGGCGGATGTGCTGGATCCGCTTAATGAACCAAGTGGCTTTGTCAGCTTCAGTTGGAGTAGGAGATGAGTCGGTCGAGGTGACCGCAAGGGGAAGTGCAACATCTATGGGACCCAATGGTTGGAATCCC
>JASDQU010737246.1:392858-408194 GCA_032191745.1 Picea mariana | reverse complement strand
GCCATCGACCCTTAAACACTTAAACCCTAATCCCTAATCCATGTCTATTTTAAGGGTGGAAGATATTGCTAATGATGAAGAGTGCCCAATGGGCATGGTATCTTCCCTTTGTCTAGAAAAATGGTCATCAGAAGAAGTCTCAGGAAGAGATAATGGCTGCAACATATACCTTATGTTTTTCATTGCAAACCCTAGCTTTTCTCAAGACATGGTGCGCGATGTTGATCTTGAATTGAATAATGGCACTAATACTTTTCCTCTACCATCTTGTCTTGATGATATCTCACGTGAAGATGCAAGATTCCCTCTGTTAAAAGATCACTAGAGCATCCTCTTTACTACACTGTTGGCACTCCAATTTACTCGTTACTTCTTCTTCAAGAAGTAAGAAGCGTCATTATTATAGTAAACTTGTCGCAACATCCGTCAAATGAAACATATTTATAGATTTTGTAACGTCGCAATTCCGACGTAAAAAAGTCCTAAGTGACCGTTGGTATTTTGACTTGGTGAACATATTAAGGTGACCGTTGGAGGGGAAAACCTAGTTTCCAAAACGTCGCAATTGTGACATACCTTTTCACAAACATGGAAAGAGAGACGTTCCATGTGGAAAACGTGGCAAGAGAGACGTTCCAGTGGAAAACGTGGCAAGAGCGACGTTAACGTGGCAATTGCGACATACATATTCACAAACGTGGAAAGAGAGACGTTCCAGTATAAAACATGGCAAGAGCGACGTTAACGTGGCAAGAGAGACGTCAACGTGGCAAGAGCGACGTTATCGGGCAACATGATTTTTTTTTTTATAAATTTCCTCTATTTTGTGACAATATGGACAATTTTGTCCATAACGTCGCAAATAAAATGTCGGAATTTTTACAATATGTAGTAGTGAATGGTGGGTCCATGAAATGTGGTGGGCGGTGTGAAAATGTTTGTCTTCAAATTGGACATTACCAACTGAAATCTCATATGTTTTCCATTGACATGGGAGGTTCTGAAATTGTGCTAGGTGTTGAATGGTTATGCACTTTGGGTCCCATTCTTATGGATTTTAAGGAATTAACCATGCAATTCCAACAGGAAGGAAAAAAGTATCAATTCCAAGGCCTCACAGTTGGTTCTCCTAAGATCATTAGTTCCATCATATGGAAAATCTCTGCAAGAAAGGCCACTCTGGTATCATTTCTCAAATCCATTCTATTCAAGATGTTGAGACACCCTCTGTCCATCTTGACCTCCAAGCTATCCTTTCCAAACATTAAGATATTTTTTGAACCCCTTAGGGCCTTCCTCCTTCTCGTGGTGTTCATGATCATTCCATTCCCCTTTTTCCTAGTAGTATTCCTCCCAATGTTCTCCCTTATCGCCACCCCTTTTCCCAAAAGAATGAAATTGAGAAAATAGTGCAGGAATTGCTCGAAGCGGGTGTTATCTGCCCGAGTACCAACCCTTATTCTTCCCTTGTGGTTATGGTACTTAAGAAAGAAGGTACTTGGCGCAAGTGTCCTGACTTTCATTCCCTCAATAAGCTCACCATCAAGGACAAGTTCCCCATTCCTGTCATTGATGATCTCTTGGATGAGTTGAGTGGTGCTCAGTACTTCACTAAACATGATCTGCATTCTGGCTACCAGCAGATACGTATGCAAGAAGCTGACATACCCAAGATTTCCTTTCGAACTCATGAGGGTCACTATGAGTTTTGGTCATGCCCTTTGGCCTATGTAATTCCCCCTCCACCTTCCAAAGCCTCATGAATCATGTCTTCCATCCTTTTCTTCGTCATTTTGTCATAGTTTTCTTTGATGATATTCTCATCTATAGTAAAACTTGGCAATCTCATCTTTCCCATGTGGATCAAATTCTCCATCTAATCTCGCAACACTAACTTTTCCTCAAACAATCAAAATGTTATTTTGGCGCCTCGGAAGTCAAGTACTTGGGTCACATTATTGGCAAGGCTGGTGTCAGGGTGGATCCTAAAAATATTTAAGCTATGCAAGATTGGCCTCACCCAAATACTCTCAAAATATTGCGTGGATTTCTTGGTTTAACAGGTTATTATCGCAAGTTTGTAAGAATTATGGAAATATTGCGACACCTCTCACTGATCTCCTTAAAAATAATTCTTTAACTTGGACTCCAGTAGCTGCTTGGGCTTTCCAAACCTTGAATATGGCTATGTGCACCAATCCAATCCTGGCCCTTCTTGAATTCACAAATACCTTGGTCTTGGAATGTGATGATTTTGGGAAAGGAATTGTTGTCATCCTTATGCAAGAGGGTCGGCCTTTGGCCTTTACCAGCAAACAACTGTTAGAGAGAAATTTGGGAAAATCAATCTATGAAAAGTAAATGTTGGCTATTTTGTGTGCCGTGGATCTTTGGCACCCTTATCTTTTGGGGAAATGCTTCCAGATTAAGATAAATCATTAAAGTCTCAAGTATTTTATGGAACAACGCCTTTCCTCCCCTGAGCAACAAAAATTGGTGACTAAGCTCTTTGGATATGATTATGAGATTATTTGCAAGAAAGGAAAAGACAATGTGGTTGTTGATGCACTTTCCAGAAAATATGAAGATGAAGGGTCCCTTTTTTCTCTCTCCTTCATTGTACTAGATTGGCTCCAAGCTGTTTTCTAGGAATGGCCACAAGATTCCAAAATTTTGCATCTGATACAACAATTGCAGTCCAATTCTCCAGTCTCCCCGGGATGCTCTTGGCTCAATGATGAGCTTCGATAGAAAGGTCGTTTATATTTAAGTACCTAGTCAAAACTTAAATCCATGGTACTTTCTGAGCTTCATGTTACACCCATAGTTGGGCACTTAGGGTTGTCCAAAACCTATGACCGGGTCAAACATTATTTTTTCCTTGGATGGTATGAAATAGGACGTTCATAAATTTGTGTCTAAATGTGATGTCACTTCTGATTCCACCTGCTATTTGGTGGGATATCTCTATGGATTTTATTGTAGGCTTACCTAAATCGGGAAATAAATCAGTCATCATGGTGATAGTTGATCGTATTTCCAAGTATGCTCATTTATGTTCTCCTCAATACCCATTTACAACCTCCACTGTGGCTCAACTTTTCATGGACCATGTCTTCAAGCTTCATGGCATGCCACATTCTATTGTTTATGATCGCGACCCAACTTTCACCAACAATTTTTGGCAAGAACTATTCAAGCTCCAGGGCATCCAATTGCATCTCAGCACAAATTAACATCCCCAAACTGATGGTCAAACTGAAGTGGTCAAAAAGTGTTTGGAAACAAATTTGAGGTGTTTTGCATCGGAGAGGCAAAATCAATGGGCTCAATGGTTACCACTAGATGAATGGTGGTACAACACTTCTTACCATACAACTACCCGCTTTATTCCTTTTGAAGCGGAATATGGACAAAATCCACCTTTATTTCTCTCATATTTTCTAGGTGTCTCAAAGGTCCAGGAAATTGAACAAACGCTTACAGTTTGAGAGGCTATTCTCCATACCCTCAAAGAGAATTTGTTCATGGCCCAAAATTGCATGAAGCAACAAGCAAATAAAGGTCGCTCTGAACGTCAATTTGCATAAAGGGGTCAGGTGTTTCTTCGACTGCAACCTTACAAGCAAACTTCCCTCAAGGCTAACCATTTTCAGATATTGGCGCCCAAATGTTATGGTCCTTACACAATTCTCAAGCATGTGGAACAGGTGGCCTATTAGTTAGCTTTTCCCAATCATTCTAAGCTCCATCATGTTTTTCATGTTTCATGCTTAAAGAAGGTGATTGGAACTAAGTGCCAAACTCAAATTGACCTTCCAGAGTTGGATGAAGAAGGATCCATTTGGCTACAGCCACAAGCAATTTTGGACCAGCATGAGCATCGTCTGCGTTAGTGAACCATCAAGGAAGTGTTATTCCAATGGAAAGATACAACTCCAACGAATGCCAATTGGGAACCAACTACTATTCTGCAACGATTTCCTCATCTCAAGACTTGAGGACAAGGTTGTTTTTAAGGGGGAGGACATGTTAGGGACCAAACCCCTCATGTAGGTAGAATAATATATTTCTATGTAATAAAGTTCAATATTAATAAGGCCTAGAAATAAGTCCAATGTAAGAAGACCTAATAGAATCTTTCACTTCTAGAAGGATCTTCCTCAACATTGTTCTTTTGATAGACATATTTACTATAAATAGGAGTCGAGGGTATGATAAGTTTTGTCTTGGATATTATTGTAATAGATCTATGCTCTGCTAGAGGTTTCCCCCTCGAAGAGACAAGTGAACATTGCTCTCGGTAATCAAAGTGTTATTTCTTATGTTATTTTGCTATCATTCTGGTATTATCATGGTGTTGTTCTGGTTATATTGTTGTTCATATGCCATTTCTAGCTATTTATTTATGTTTTGCATACTTTTTATATCTGGAATATTACAGAAGAATATGAAAGAGGAATTCAAATATGAGGTAGTTGGTGGAGCAAAGACCTCCCTCTGTGAGGAAGGATTGTTAGAACCTCAGGTTGACCTTTTGGAGGAGCATGCATCTATCCATGAGGGGAATGTATGCATAAAGGTGTTATAGCCCTAAAATTCCATTCCTATGCATACATGGCATTGGCCTTTCTACTTGCACAATTTTCCAAACTACTGCTGAGGATCTCTCTTTAAAAAACCATTTTTTGGAGCATGTATGTGCCCTGGTGCACTACTTCTCACGTACATATGCTTGAAACATGCTAGAAAAACCATATACATATGTTAGATGCATACTAAAAAACCCGCGTTTACCTCCAAAAGTTGCAAAAAAAAATAAAATTGCAAGGAATTCGACGAAGTTTACGGGCTATTGAGGGTTTCCCAACAAATTCACCCGTTGTATCCTATCCCCAAACGGAATAGCCATCCTTTTGTCATATATAAGGAGGTCTTGGGGTCCCATTACAACATCAAGCATTAGAACAATGAAACTCTTCCCAAATCCATTTTCCCTCCTTGCCCAAGTATTTGCAACCCCTTATGAGTTTTTTCTTCAGTATTTCCTCTCTAGCCTTTTCTCCTATATAATCCCTTCCCTTCCCCTGAAGTGATCAGTCGATTGTGAGAGAAAGCATTGGGATAGTGCACTTGGAGAAAAATTAAGAGGATCTCGGACTAGGCTTAGGCTCCTCTTAATGTTTCTCCAAGTGCACTATCCTAATGATTTCTCTCACAATCAGCTGATCACTTCAGGGGAAGGGAAGGGATTGTATAGGAGAAAAGGCTAGAGAGGGAATACTAAGGAAAAAAATCAGAAGGGGTTGCAAATACTTGGGCAAGGAGGAAAAAGGGATTTGGGAAGAGTTTCATTGTTCTAATGTTTGATGTTGGAATGGGACCCCAATACCTCCTTTTATATGAGAAAAGGATAGTTATTTGGTTTGGGGAAGGGATACAACGGGTGTATTTGGGAAACCCTCAATAGCCCATAAACTCAATTGAATTCCTTGCAACTTTTTATTTTTTGCAGCTTTTGGAGGTAAACAAGGGTTGTTTAGTATGAAACTAGCATATGTATGGGGGCTATCTATCATGCAACTAGCATATGTACGGGAGCACTAGTGCAGTAGGGTGGGTACATACTCCAAAAAATGGTTTTTTAAAGAGAGATCCTCAATAATAGTTTGGAAAATTGTGCAAGTAGAAAGGCCAATGCCATGTATTCATAGGTAGGGAATTTTACGGATATAACACCTTTTCATGCCATGAATTTCCTTTCCTTTCCTTGCCATACCATGCCTTGCCTTTCCATGCATTTCCTTACCTTGCCATGCCTTGCATTTCCTTGCTTTTCCTTGCCATACCTAGACCTATACATATACCTTGCCTTCCCATGCATTTCCATGCCTTGCCTTGCCTTTCCAGGTCTAGCATTCCCTTGCCTTTCATTTCCATGCCTTTCATTGCCATGCCATACCATGCCTTGTGTTACCATGCCATGCCTTTCCTTGCCATCCCATTCCATTCCATGCCTTGCATTTCATTGCATTGCATTTCCTTGCTTTGCATTACTTTTCCCCTCCTTTCCATGTCATGTCATGCCATGCCTTTCCTTGCCATGCCATGTCACGCCTTTCCTTTCCTTCCCATGTCATTCCTTTCCTTTCCTTGCCTTGACTTTCCATGCCATGCCATGTCATGCCTTACATTTCCTTTCCTTTCATTGTCATGACATGTCATTCCTTTCCTTTCCATGCCATGGCCTACCTTTCCTTGCCATGCCTTTCCTTTCCTTGCCATTCCATGCCATGCCATGCCTTGCATTTCCTTTCCTTGTCTTTCCTTGCCTTGCCTTTCCATGTCATGTCATGCCTTGCCTTTCCACACCATGCCATTCCATGCCTTTCCTTTCCATGCCATGCCTTTCTTTGACTTGATTTCCATTCTATGTCTTTCCTTTTCATGTCTTTCCTCGCCTTTCCATGCCTTGCATTTCCTTTCCTTTCCTTTCCTTGCAATACCTAGACCTAGACCTATACCTAGACCTTTCCTTTCCTTGCAATGTCTAGCCTTGCATTTCCTTGGCTTGCCTTCACTTTCCATGCCATGCCTTCCCTTGCCATGCCATGCCTTTCCTTTCCTTGAATTTATGTGCCATGCTTTTCCTTGTCATTCCTTTCCTTTCCTTTCCATGCCTTTAATTTCCTTTCCTTACTTTTCCATACTAAGATCTAGGCCTATAACTAGACCTTGCCTTGTTATGACTTGCCATGCTTTACCTTGCATTTCCATGTCTAGCCTTACCTTGCCTTGCATTGCCCCGCCTTTCCTTGAATTTCCATGCCATGCCTTGCCTTTCCATGCCATGCCTTTCCTTTCCATGCCTTTCCTTGCCATGCCTTGCATTTCCTTGTGTTGTATTACCTTGCCTTGCATTTCCTTACCTTGCCTTGCCTTTTCTTTCCATGCTATGACATGCCATGCCTTGCTTTTCCATGTCATGCCATGCCTTGCCTTTCCATGCCATGTCTTTCCTTGACTTGAATTTCCATGCTTTTAGCACTAGAAGTCACCTCGAGATTGCATTAGAGGTAAGCCCAATACCCATCAGTTTTTTATTTCACAGTGAATAAATTTAAAGGGGGTCAAATGGGCATAGACTCCAAAAAATATCGTTCTAACTCAGAAATCTGGACTAGTATGCGCAAGAAGTTGAGGTCTTGAATCAACTTCAATCAATAAGTTGTAGTAAGGGTGAATAGAGGGAAGACTTTGGTGAGGAGGGTGTAGAGGTCTGTCATGGTCATATAGTATTCCAACAACCTAAGGAGGAAAAACTTAAACACAAGATCCTCTTGAATTCAAATCTCAAAGAAACTGAAAGAAATTATAACAACACTATAATCAAACATTCATCATAATACAGTCACAACAATCCATGTGAATCAGTCAATCATGAACTCTCTCAGTATCAAAGGAAAATAAGATGGAGTAAGAAAGATGACTTGGATTAATCAAGAAGTCTCAAAAACAAATACATAACCAGAGAACCAGATCTTCATCAAAACTTTAAAATACGGGAGCCTATCTCAACCACCGACCATAAAAAAATACTAAAACTGCCTATATATACTTAGAAATGTTGCAACCACCGGGAGAGTAATCGGACCACTGCATTTAAAGTTTTCAATTGGTTCCTTCTCTTTCAGATTGTGCAGGCCTTCTCAGGTTAGACGTGAGCTCGCCTCAGTTATGTGTTTTGTAGGAAAATCCATCTAGAAGGAAACTTTGGATTACCAATCCTCACTCGCGGCCATCCTCAACCTGCTTTACATTTATGGAGTGAGTTGAAGTTTCAACCACCACTCCCATTTCCATTATTTTCCTTCATCAGGATCGTGACGAGGCTTGACACCCATGAATATTCCAGGCGATGCCCATGACTTCTTCGAGTCAACCTCGATGTCTCGAGGCCATGAAGATATTCTTCTATGACCAATACAGACACTTTCGACCTTTGGCACAACTCCTCTCCATCACTCCATCTTCAATGTGACCTAGGGCCATGACCCTATGCAATTGTGTGAATGCAGGCGCTACCAAGGGTGGTCTGAAAGCAAACCGCTTTTGTCCCCGCAATTCACCATGAACAACCACGCACCCCTTTTTTAAAAACCACGGTTCTGATTGCAGCCCGCCCTTGAGATTTTAAAACATGTGCACCTTCCAACCCTGAAATTTGGCATGATCATTGATCTTGCAATCTAATATTAGGCCCTCTGATCAACAACTCAGCTCTGGCGCTTTTTATATTGATGGATCGAATCTTCCCCTTCAAAACAATGACTGAGATTTGCTTCGCGGATCGAACTTCAAGAATTTCAATTCTCAAACTCCATTTCCCTCCAAGTAAAACCTTTAGAGCTGAGAATCTGACAACACGTGGCCCACTTGAATCGGATGATTGAGAATTACTTCGGCCCTTCAGGACTTCGAGACTTCGGCACTTCGAGACTCTTTTCTCTGGTGCTATACTTCACACAACTCTACAGTTCCAGATATCCAGGAGCTGCAAATATGAACTTCATAGGGGATTTCTGTCATTGAAAACTGGGCCTACCTATTTTTTTTTAAGCCTGAAATGAGTTTCTCTGCATGTTGTGCTCAGACACTTCTTGTGAATACCATGAACTTGGACGACCTGCTACCCTTGAAAACTATATGTGATAACATTTGGCTCCACAGGGGATGGCATGCTTCCTATGAGCTACCAAGAACGAGTAGTTCCAATCGCCTTCTGCATTGGACTATGGAGTCATGCTCAAAAGCATCCTGCTGAGGATCACATGTACACTATTCTACTTAGGAAAGGAAAACAAACACACATACTTCAGAAGGATCTTATTTATGTTCAAAACCTAATCTAACTGACTTTTACAATGGGCTAGGTGAAGGTAAACTTCCACCAGAGCCATTCAAAATATTTGATAATCGAATCCTTCGCTTCACTACAAGTGATCCATAAAAAAAAGGAGAGTGTGGAAGTTGACTAATTTCATTCTTATGATCGTCCATATTACTTTCAAATGATGCTAAAAATATCAAGCCTGCATGCTCCAAAGAATTTGAGAAGTATAACTCTATGTACTCATCGACAGGGTCATGAAACTAAAGGCAACACATGATTAACTTGTGGAAGGTTACCTTCATTGTGTCATAGCCACTGACAATTTGTTTGATGTCTTCTACAGGCACACCTGATTGAATGACATACACATGCATCCGTGGGTCAAAAATCTTCTTCATAACGTCATAACCACCCGTGGGCTGATTGTTGATCATCTCTACACATACCATGGGGATAGTCTGCTTCTCATCATCATTATAATATTCATCAAAATTGGGTTTCCCCTCATATCTATGATCAATATCTAAAACAATAATTTCATCAAGAATATAACTATGAAAAATATCCACTTCAGGAACAATAGTAACTGCTACTTCTATCTGTTCATACACATGATTTTCATCAACATAGGGCTATTCATTTGTGGTTGATGGATGATAGATCAAATGCATATGAAAATCCCTTTCAACACCTCCATAGAATTTACAAGGATCAAAATCATCATCATAAACCAGAATTGTGCCAAAAGGGTCCAAACAAAACATAGAAAAATTTTGTTCATCAACATCACTGGTATGTTCATAAAAAACCTTTGACTCTTGACATTCAAAACGTCTTGTTTCAGGGTGCTCTCGACAACTCTTGGTCAATGTTTGAGACAATGACTTCCTCAGAAACAAGGTTGTCCAAGATACCTGATTCGAGGAAAAAATCATCCACGATCTTTCCTTCATAGGGAAAGAAAGTAAAACCTGCCTCATGTTCAGAGTTGACATGATACTGACTTTGAATCCTACCACAAGCTTGACGGTTCTCCTCCACTTTCTCATTATCCATGAATAACTTTGATAGAGATGTAGATTTTATTTCCCTAAGATACAAAACAAGGTCAGAGTGTTGAGACACTATGTAATACACCATGCCAGCGGTCTCAGAAGGTTTAATTTCTAGGGGCAGGCTACAATACAAGTTGTGAAACCTTCGATTAAAATAATACATAACTTCCTTTTTTCCCCTTCTCAAAGTAGTGAACTCATGTAGGTATTGATCAAATGACATGCTCTCACCCCAACCCTTTAAAAATGTATTGCATAATTCAATCCAGGAACCAATGGAGTTAGCTCCCAAACCCTTAAACCATACAACAACATCTCCTAGCAAGGATTTGGATAACAAACTCATTGTAACATCCTCATGAACTATCTCAAATTGATCAATAATGTTCTCAAAATCCTCCATATGCCTCTCATATGTAACATGATCCTTTCCAGAAAATTGAGGAAAGTACTCAACGAAATCAAGAGGATAAGGATGATGATGATATGGAAGCTTTAAAGGTTTAAACATATTGTCTTTGATCCTAGTTTGACAAATAGTGGGCTGAATATGAGTTTTAACACACTGATGGCAAGGTTCAATAGTAACAACAGGATGTGATGATATTTGAGAAGGTTTTGGTTCAGTTTCGACCTCCTCAAGGCTTCAAGGGTGATTGAATTTAGGGGGGGTTTCAATATGAATTTCATCCTTATGAATAGGTTGCGGTGAAGACACAAGATAAACATCTACAACACAAGAAGAAGGGACATCTTCTTCTTTGAAGGATGGATTAATAAAGGGCGGCTTATAATATTCTAAATAGACAAAGCAGAGGATAATCCTCTTTATATGTAAAGGGGAAGATAGGAATGAGTTGATAAGGAAAAACAAGATTTCATGAAGTAAGCTCATAAACTGATACTTGGTAATCCCTTTATGCATGATCATATTTCTGTTATAAGGATCCTCCACAATGGAGTGTTTGATTGTGGAGTCGTCAAGTGAAAACTACAATCTTCAATGGTTCTAATATCTAATGCACCTTCAGAATTAGAAGCTCTTTGTCATTCTATCCCAGGGAAAGTTCTTCAATTCGTTCCTCGGCAACAACGCCATAAATGTTAGCACTAGAAGTCACCTCTAGATTGCATTGGAGGTAAGCCCGGTACTCATCGGTTTTTTATGTCACAATGAATAAATTTAAAGGGGGTCAAATGGCCACAGACTCAAGAAAATATCGTTCTAACTTAGAAATCTGGACTGGTATGCGCAAGCAGTTGAAGTCTTGAATCAACTTCAGTTAGTAAGTTGTAGTAAGGGTGAATAGAGGGAATAATTTTTTGAGGAGGGTGTAGAGGTCTGCCATGGACATCTGGTCTTCCAACAACCTAAGGAGGAAAAAATTAAGCACAAGATCCTCTTTAATTCAAATCTCAAAGAAACTGAAGAAATTATAACATCACTATAATCAAACATTCATCATAATACAGTCACAACAATCCATGTGAATCAGTCAATCATGAACTCTCTTAGTATCGGAGGAAAATAATATGGAGTAAGAAAGATGACTTATATTAATCAAGAAGTCTCAAAAATAAATACATAACCAGAGAACTAGAGCTTCATCAAAACTTTACAATACGGGAGCCTAGCTCAACCATCGACCATAAAAAAAATACTAAAACTGCCTATATATACTCAGAAATGTTGCAACCACCGGGAGCATGATCAGACCACTGCATTTAAATTTTTCATTCGGTGCCTACTTTGTCAGACTGTGCAGTCCTTCTCAGGTCAGACACGAGCTCGCCTTAGTTATGTGTTTTGCAAGAAAATATGTCCAGAAGGAAACTTTAGATTACCAATCTGCACTCGCGACTGTCCTCAGCCTGCTTTCGATTTATGGAGTGAGTTGAAGTTTCAACCACCACTCCCATTTCCATTAACTGGCTTCATCGGGATCATGACGAGGACTGACACCCATGAATTTTCCAGGTGGTTCCCATGACTTCTTCGAGTCAATCCCGGTGTCTCGAGGCCATGCAGATCTTCTTTTGTTACAAATACAAACGCTTTCGGCCTTTGACGCAACTCCTCTCCATCGCTCCATATTCAATGTGACCTAGGGCCATGACCCTATGCAATTGTGCGATTGTGGGCACTACCAAGAGTGGTCTGAAAGAAAACTGCTTTTGTCCCCGCAATTCACCATGAACTGCCACATGTCCCTTTTTTAAAAGCCACAGTTTTGATTGCGGCCTGCCCCTAAGATTTTAAAACATGCACACCTTCCGACCCCACAATTTTTTATGACCATTGATCTTGCGATCTAAGATTAGGCCCTCTGATCAATGGCTCAACTCTGGTGCTTTTTATATTGACAGATTAGATTATCCCCTTCAAAACAACGACCGAGATTTGCTTCACGGATCGGCCTTTAGGAATTTCAATTCTCAAACTCCATTTCCCTCCAAGTAAAACCTTTGTAGCTGAGAATATGACGACACATGGCCCACTTGAATCGAACAGCTGAGAATTACTTCAGCCCTTCGGGACTTCAGGCCTTCGACACTTCGGGACTTCGGCACTTCAGGACTCTTTGCTCCAGTGCTATACTTCACGCAACTCTATAGTTCGAGATACTCAGGAGCCACTAATTTGAAATTCATAGGGGATTTCCGCCATTGAAAACTAGGCCCACCTGTTTGTATTTTAAGCCCAAAATGATTTTCTCTGTATGCTCCACTCAGACGCTTCCTATGCAAACCATGAACTTGGACAATATGTTTCCCTTGACAACTATATGTCATAACACATGCCATGCCTTGCCTTGTCATTCCTTTCCTTGCCTTACCATGCCTTGCATTTTCTTTCCTTTCCTCGCCACATATAGACCTATACCTATACCTAGACACAACTACATTTGTACCCAAAATCCAATGGCTAATTTGTCTGAAATTCGATAGTTATGCATCTAAAATTCGACGGAATTATTTTTGTTTGAGCATCAGTGGAATGTTGTCAGTTATTTGACACATAATAGAAGCAGTCGGTTATCTGACTTCCACAGCCATTGGATCAAATGTTGGGTCGTCGATCATTTTTCCCCTATAGCTGTCAGATATCCGACTTCCTGTCAGATTAGTGGTTGGGTCGTCGATCATCCTGCCCCATAGGGTTCAGATATCTGACTCCATAAGGGCATCAGACCTATGTCGTGGTCGTCGGACACAAAATTCATGGAGTCGAACCATCCTGTTCCTTGGGTCATCAGATATCTAACTCCATAGGGTTTCATACCTATGGCATTTCCATCATATTCAAACTTCATGGGGTCGGATATCCGACAACACTGTATTGTTTAAAAAAAAATTATAAAAAATTGTACTCCCCTTAGATTTTTATCAAGTCTCCTATCATCATTTGCACCATTCACTATGTAATTGCCCTAGTATCTAACTACATGAGTAATAATTGGACGATGTCAAGATGAGGACAAGATATGAAAATGAAGGACACGCAAATGATAAAAAGAGATGGAAGGAAAATAGTTCCTATCAATCATGAGCTAATGGAGTCATAAGGCATTGGATAAATGAGAGAGTGTGTCACAAGCAACTACTTTGAAGCAAGTCATGTGATAGACGAAGATTTTTTACCATCTTCTACAAATTAGTAAATAAAGCAACTATTTGATACATTCATATTTAAGCTATGCACTTAAGGTAGAAAGGTCATAATTTGATACATTTGAATCTTAAGTATTTGCTAGAAATATGTTGTAGAAAACTAGTCTTAGAGGCTAAGATTTCCACTCATAAATAAAATTATAAATGTGTTGTTTTATGGTTGTAATGTGCTTCCAAATATGCAACTTAGTTGATAATAAAAATGAGGACATAGGCATAAATAAATAAAACAAATATAGCAAAAGGGAGAGCCTCCTCAAATTGCTTACTCCTAGATGAATAAATTCATTACTAAGCTTTTATAAAAGAATGACAACAACAAAAATCTACAACAACATGAAAAACAAATTGAAAGGCATAAATAAACAATACATCAAATTGGATCAATACCTCAATCTTCCATTAATATTTAAGAATGGTTTTTCAAAGGAGTTCCATCAAGCTTCAATTCCTAATATTGATACTTCATCACTTCTCTAACTCCTAAATATCCAAGTGCCAAATCCCTCATGAAAAGGAGAGAAGCTCCTCTTTATATAGAGGGAAATTCATCTTTGTTACAATAAAATACAATCTTTTCTAACTAACTCCATGACAATTCAAATAATAATAAAATAATGTAGTAGTTAAGCAACATCCTCTAAAAATAGCACTTGAAGGTGATGTGCCTCCTATAAATGAGTGGTTGACCATGTCAAGTGCTCCATCAAATAGCAAAATAATGCCTCAATAGTGCGCACCCGAAGATGCTTCCATACAAATACAATAAAATGTTCTTAACATGGAGAGTGCTCCATATCCCAAAATAGCAAGTGGTCCACAAGATGCATGATCAATTGTGCAAGATACTGACCAAATGAAAGCTCTAGAAGAAAGGCCTGGTCAAGTCTCCAACAAGGAGAAGTGAGACTCCCCCAACCAAAGACCTACATAAAATGATATGCTTCCATGAAGATAAAGGGATCCATAAAGGTGAATCCCCCCAAGTCGATTCAATAACTCCAAGGAGCCAACATCAAATTTCCATGAATGTGATGAAGATCAGAAAGTGGAACCTTTTACAATATGAGGTGTAACATATTATGAGGTTGCCAATTTTTAAATTTACAAATTTTGAACATGTAAGAAAATTTTGAAAAGCAATTAAGAAGCTATGAATATCTTGAAGCCTTTGGAATGTCACATTCTATATATAAACTCCCACGTTGATTTGAATTTATGCACACTCCAAATTATCTACAACATTTATAACAAAATCGACAATAAAGTTCCCATGACACAAACTATTCATCACCATGCACCTGGGAGATTCTATCTTCTAGTACAATTGAAACTTTCTACCATCATATCTATGTGGTCAAACAAGGCTCATGTGTACCCATTTTCTGAGATCGCTTTGGTAAAATTATTGAACCCTAGTCCCATCATACTAAATTTAGGATTGAGGAGGCATTATAATAGGTGGATGAGGACCACTATAGTCATATAAAGGTAAAATGGCATGAGTAGTGCAATACAGAGGAAATATTGAATATAAGTACCATGCAAGTGAGTAAGATTAGATGGATGGAATATGAAATACATGTACTATGCATGTCATTACTCCCAACCTATTCAATTCAATGACATAATTACTATATGATTACTTGCATAGTTGGAAACCCATTGGAAATTTGAAATATATATAAATGTATTAGTTATATATATGGTTATAAT
>JASDQU010737246.1:352937-375167 GCA_032191745.1 Picea mariana | reverse complement strand
CCACGATCGAGGAGCCTAGATCAACGGCTCATGAGCAGCCTCGTCCCTCTCAGCTACCCTGACTTTAACCCACGTGGGCCCGCCTCTCATCATGTCATTTTCCTGCTCGCCTTTCCCCTGCTGCTGTGTGTCATCGTTCCCCCCTCTCCATCACTCGTCCACATGGCCTCTTCCTCGTCTCATCATCTATTCACCGCATGCCACGTGTCCCGTTCCTTTCCACGTCTACCCTCTTGTCTCCTGCGCTCGACCCTTTGCCAAGTGTCTCTCCTTCAACCTTCCTCACCTTCCTATCTGTTCAGGCCTTGTCCGCATAATCCAATGCCTCCACCCCTGTCATGCACCCCATCCTTCGCACTGGCCTCTATGCATACCCGTCCTCCAAGATGTTCAGTTATTCCAGGTGGCAGCATGAGGAGTACTCCATATCCCGAAATGCTGAGTTGGCTGGGCCGTTCTCAATCCCAAGAAGCAGTTATTGAAGCGGTTGGTGGTGGTTAGACATTGTCTCTGCCATAATGGGAAAGTCCTGCATTAGATTAAAGGCATGTCGATTCGTCGAATAAACTGTCAGAAGATCGATCGCGTCTACCATAAGTTGCACGACCATTCAGGGATTACAGCTCCGTATTGTCAGAAGCCATGCAGACGCAAAGCCTTCAATGCAAATTTCTTGGTTCCGCTGTTGTTGTTGTTTTGAGTATATGTAGGCATTTTTTCCATTTTTGTATCTATCGATGGTAGAGCTAAGCTCCCGGCTGTAAAGTTTTCATGACCATTCTGGATTCCTGGTTATGTATCTGTGTTTGAGACTTCTTGGTTTATAACAAACAATTTTCCTATTTCATCTTTGTTTTCGTCTTATGATGGAGAGTTCATGTTCGAATGATTCGCTTGAATTAATGCAGTGATGTTACGATAAATGATTTATTGTTGCATTGCTGTTTCTCTGGTTTCCCATGTTTGAAAGTAAGAAGATCTTGTTTTCATATGCCTGCTCTCATCGTCTGTTAGAAGCTTGATGCCTATAGTAGATCCTTGCACCCTTCTCCTGAAGTCTTCCGCCTACTCACCCTTATTACAACTCACTGTTTTAAGTTTATCAAGACCTCACTCATTTGTGCATGCCTGGCCCAGTCTCGGAGCCGAGACGACTGTTCTGAGTTTGCTTCCATTTGATCACCCCTTTCAAACAAATCGTGACATTAAACTGATGGGCGTCGGGCTCTGCTCCTGCAAGCAATCCAGGAGTGACTTCCATCGCCAACATTTCTGGCGCCATTTCCGGGGACGATGTTGAATATATTCCCTGGGATTGAATGACAAAGATCAACTGATTCTGAAGGTGCATTAGATATCAGAACTTGAAGATTGTTGCTGTGCACCTAGCGACTCCATTGTGACGACTCCGCTAATGAGAACCCGCACTATCAACTGTGGCTTCGAGAGGCAGACATACGAGGTCTAATCCCCACTTGCCTTTAGCTACACCAGAAGCTGACGCGAAAGCAGTGTGCAGAAAGGGAAAAAGATCTGCAAAAGAAGTTTTTGTCGATGAAACAGGTAATATGCCCTCCCCTTCTGTGAGAACTCCATTTTCTCATTCGCAGCTTCCTAGTCGTCCTTTTTCCGAAGTCCCCCGTTCTTTAAATTTCGGGAGTGTTCCTGTTGAGTTTTCCCCTCCTGGTCTGGTACCAGAAAGAGAAATCCTTGTCATTCCCTCCTCCCCGGAGGTCTTGCCTCATCACAGACCTCTAACTTCTGAAGGTTTCACCACCCCTCCTTTTGTTATTACTGCTGTGCAGAGAGAAGCGTCTGCACACTCAGGTCCCTTGGCTTTCTCTCTGTTTTCTCCATTGTCTCCTCCAAGGATATTTGTTCCTACATCTCCCGTTCATACTCCTTCTCCTCCGAGTTCTCCTCTACCTAATATTCCTATGGCTAGTGCTAATCCCCCTCCGAACAGAATGGATTCCATAGTTGCTGCCAGATATGCTCCTTTGATTCTACCCCAGCCTCTGAATCCTCTCCCTGCTGGAGACTATTTGAAATACATGCCCAAGTTCAGTGGCGAGGGAGATGTAACTTCTGAAGAGCACCTAGTTGCCTTTTATAGCTATGCAGATAACTTGAATATCGAGAGTGAAGATGTCTGGATGAGAGTCTTTGTCTAGAGCCTTGATGGGGAGGTGAGGAAATGGTTCCGGGGACTGGCTCTTGGATCTATTGCTGGCATTGAGGCCTTGGATAACGCTTTCCTGAGGCAGTGGGGAGACAGAAAATATTATATGTATTACATGACTGAGTTTGGGTCTCTGAAGAAGATGGAAGGAGAGTCTGTCTCAGACTTCTCCAAAAGATTTAATAAGATGTACAACAAGATTCCTGCAGAGATTAAGCCTTCAGAGGCCTTTGCTCAAATTTCCTATGCTGGCGCATTTGACCCTGATTTCTGTCTCGTGTTAAGAGAAAGAAGAGCCACCTCTTTAGCTCAGATGCAAGATGCAGCTATAGAAGTGGAATCCAACATATTGGCAGCTGACAGATTGAGAAGCTAGGCCGACACAGACAGAAGAAAAGAAAAGTCGGAAGCCTCAACTTCTGGCCCAACACTGTCCCATCCTCAAGTAAACGAGCTGACCCGAGTTATGAACCTCCTTAAAGAAGAGGTGGAGAGATTGAAGGTGGAGAGGAAGCAAATGTACAAGGGCCCTCAGAACATCGAAAATAAAGGAGGTTTCAGAAGGCCAAATAATTTCGCTCCTCCAACTATGCACCGAGAGAAGGAAAGGGACAGAGACGACCAAAGAGTTCAGGCTCCCTTCCAGAACAATTTTGTAGCCGATGAAGAAGAAGGGGAAATAGATGAGCCTGAGCCTAAAATCCACAGTGTAGAAGTCACTCCCCCTTTCCCTCATCTGACCCGATCAGCATACGAAGAGTTTCTCATGGATGGTCAGTTGAACGAATTGAGCAAAGGAGACAAAGTTGGTGGCGGTTGAGGCAGATACAACCCGAGGTCCGACAAAAGAGTAGCAACACATGATGTTCCCGAGCCATCCAATAGAACAGAGAAACCTACTAACGAAGTAGCAGACAGAGGTAAGAAGGCTCATCCTCTCTCTCCTATTGTTCAAAATCATGTTCCTGAAATCAGAGAAATCCCAAAGCCTATGTCTTCTTTCAATTTCGAACATGAGATTCAAAAAATCAGAATTCCTGTGCCACTCACTGAGTTAATTAAACATGGGGAATTCAAAAAGCACTTCTCTGAGCTATTAAAGTCCGAAGCCTCATATCCTCTCACAGACTCCATAAACCTCCAAGATGAAAGGCCTGCAGTTGTCCTAGGTCCCATGGTAGAAGACAGAGATGATTCATCCCCTCCCTTCTACACCTCCCTAAACATACATGAAAAGGTACTTCATAATTGCCTTATGGATTCAGGGGCCTCCCACAACCTCATGCCCAAAGCCGTCATGGAAGAATTAGGACTGGAAGTCACTCGAGCCTATCATGACCTCTATTCTTTCGACTCCAGGAGGGTCCAGTGTTTGGGAGTGATTAAGGACCTAGTAGTCTCTCTGTTTCAGCTGCCCATGAAGAGTATGGTCATGGATATTGTGGTAGCCGATGTCCCCCCTAAGTTTGGCATGCTGTTGTCAAGGTCCTGGATAAAGAGACTTGGAGGGACGTTACATATGGACCTCACATAAGCCACCATTCCAGTCTTTGGAGGGGAACATAGGATATTATACAGAGAATCCCAGCTAGCCTACATTGTCAGTGACGAAGCGAACCCCACTAATCACCCTATCTATGCCTTGGACACTGATTTAGGCTCCAGTTTACTGCATCTCACAGAGAATCCCGAACCCCCTTTGCAGATCAGAAAGCAGTCCATTCTTAATCGGGAGAGCCCCCCTCCAATCACCTCTATTTGGAAGATGTTCTTTGATGGAGCTTCCTCCAGTATGGGTGCAGGTGCCGGGATAGTGTTCGTGTCCCCTTGTCGCGAGACCATCTCTCTGTCATACAGGCTGGAATTTGAAGTCACTAATAATGTGGCAGAGTATGAAGCTCTGGTTTTGGGATTGAGAGCTGCGAAAGAAATGGAAATCAGGGAGATAGCTGTGTTCGGGGATGCAGAATTAATTGTCCAGCAGGTCAAAAGCGTTTATCAGACCAAGCATCCTCGACTTAGGAACTACAGGAATGAGGTATGGGACCTTGTGAATAATTTATTCCTGGATTTTAACATCTCTTTCATTCCAAGGGAAGAAAACGCCCCAGCTGATTGTTTAGCTTTCACGGCTAGTTTGCTTGAAGTTCCTGAGCTGCCCACTGTCAGGTCCGATATTGAAATAAAATACAGACCCTCTGTACCAGACAATGTCAAGCATTGGAAGGTATTTGAGGATGATCAAGAGATCGAAAAGTTTCTTCAATCCATTGATAACTTTTCTGCAGTGCACATAGATGAGGACCCTGACATTGAGGGAGAACCTGATCATCACCCTGGGGAGTTGATGAATAAAATTGCTGACCATCAGATTATACAACTGCCGAGCAACCACATTCCAAAAGGACTCATCCCATTAGAAAGGTTGTTTGATGGAAATGATGTGGCAGTAAAGGGGAGGGTTTCTGGTGAGGATGTTGATACCGCTGATTGCAACATAGGCACACCAGAGGAGCCCAAGATGGTCAAATTGTCAAAAAGCCTGACCGAGGAGTAGAGGATCGGATATACTAAGCTGCTGAAGGAATTTGTTGATGTGTTCGCATGGACCTACGAAGAACTCAAGACATACGATACGTCAGTCATCGAGCACAAGATTCCACTGAAAGAAGGGGCTAGGCCATTCAAGCAGAAGCTGAGACAGATAAATCCCATGCTGCTACCTGTCATGGAGAGAGAGGTGAAGAAGCTGCTAGACACCCAGATCATTGTCCCCTTGAGATATTCTGACTGGGTAGCCAACTTGGTCCCAGTAAGGAAGAAGAGCAGAGAAATTAGACTCTGTGTTGATTTCAGGAACCTGAACAGAAGTTCCAGGAAGGACAATTATCCCCTGCCCAACATGGAACACATATTGCAGAAGGTCACTAGTGCTTCTAGAATATCCATGATTGATGGTTTCTCTGGCTACAATCAAATATCATTCATGCCTGAGGACAGAGAAAAGACAACTTTCACCACTCCTTGGGGCACATTCATGTATGCCAATATGCCTTTTGGACTGATGAATGCAGGAGCAACATTTCAGCGAGCCATGGACATAGCCTTTATCAGGGAGAAAAACAAGTTCGTGGTGATTTACTTAGATGAAATAACAATCTTCTCCAAGACTGACAAAGAACACCGCTGCCACTTGAAGAGAGTTTTCCTGAAGTGTCGCAGGTTTGGCCTTTCCCTGAATCCCAAGAAATCATTATTTGCTATGCAAGAAGGGAAGTTGTTAGGCCACATAGTGTCAGCAGAGGGGGTGAGGATTGACCCTGACAGGGTAAAAGCACTTCAGGCCCTGCCACTTCCCAGATCCAAGAAAGAGGTCCAATCATTTCTGGGAAGGATCAATTTTCTGAGGAGATTTGTTTCAAATTTTGCCGATTTGGTGAAACACATCACAGCTATGCTCAAGAAGGGGCATGAAGTAAAATGGACTTATGAGTCCAGAGAGTCTTTTGTCCAAATAAAGAAGGCATTGACTGAAGAACCTATGCTATTCAGTCCCGATTATTCCAAAGACTTTCTGATATTTTCTTTTGCTTCCTGTGATACAATAGCTGCAGTTCTGTTGCAGAAAAATGGTCAAGGGCAGGAGCAGCCCATCACCTTCTTTAGCAAGGCGCTGAGAGATGAAGAGATCCGGTACGAGATCATGGAGAGGCAAGCTTATGCCTTGGTGAAAGCTCTCAAAGCTTTCAGGGTCTATGTCTTACACTAAAAAATCATCGCATATGTCCCCTCAACTTCTGTGAAGGACATTCTTATACAGCCTGACATAGACGGAAAAAGAGGAAAATGGATCGCCAAGATCCTAGAATTCGATCTGGAAATCAAGCCCACCAAGCTAATAAGGGGGCAGGGTTTGGCCAAGCTGATGGCTGAATCAAATTACAAAGACCTAGAGATTAACTGTATCAATGAACAAGCCGAGTCATCCAACAGTAATTCCCAGGTCACCATACCACTAGCAGCATGTCCCCGGTATAAGGATATCCTGTATTTTCTGCAAGAATTGAAGCCTCCTAATGGATTAGGGAAAAGCAAAGCCAGAGCTTTAAAGCTCAAAGCTGTCAGGTATTGCCTCATTGACCAAACCTTGTATTGGAAATACCCCTGGGGGATATTATTGAGGTGTCTGGACCCACAGCAGGCCTAGAATATTATATTCGACTTTCATAGCGGTCTCTGTGGAGGTCATCATTTTTGGAATACCACAGCTCACAAGATCCTCCGAGCTGGATACTACTGGCCCACCTTATTTCCTGATGTCTGTAGGGAAATTAGAGCTTGCAGCAAATGCCATAAATTCTCAGGGAAGCAACAGCTCAAATCCCTGCCTTTGAAACCTGTAGTGGTTTCAGCACCCTTTCAGCAGTGGGGATTGGACTTCATTGGGGAAATTCATCCCCCTTCGAGTGGCCATCACCGATGGATTCTGACAGCAACCGACTACTTCACTAAATGGATAGAAGCTGTCCCTACCAGAAGCACTTCTCACAAAGTAATCATCAGATTCTTGGAAGACATCATAGCTAGGTTTGGCTGCCCTAGCAAAATTGTCACTGACAATGCTTCCTCATTCCGGTCTGAGCCTCTGGTCAAGTTTTGTGAACAATTTGGAATTTCACTAATTCACTCCACCCCCTACTATCCTCAGGGAAATGGACTGGCAAAGTCCTCCAATAAAAGCTTAATCAACCTTATCAAGAAGCTATTGGAGGATAATAAAAGGGCTTGGGACTCAAAACTCAAATTTTCTCTTTGGGTTGATCGGGTAACAACAAAGAAATCACTGGGAATCTCACCTTTCCAACTGGTTTATGGAATAGAGGTCGTTTTCCCCACTCATCTTGCCTTGCCTGTAGCCAATCTCCTCCAGGATTATGAAGGAGAACCTAACCATGTGCTTAGAAGGATCCATCAGATGGTGGAGGTACAACAAATCAGAGAACATGTCAGGGATAGAGCCTACAATCATCAGCAGAAGATCAAGCAGGCTTTTGACAGGAAGAACAGGAAGAAAGAATTCAAACAGGGTGACCTGGTACTCAAGTGGGATGCACCTAGGCAAGAAAATGGCAAACACAACAAATTTTATGCCCTCTGGTTCGGGCCTTTCAAGATCCTTGAAGTATTTTCAAACAACACTTACAGGTTGCAGGATCTGGAAGGCAATGAAGTTTTCAACGGCCCAGTAAATGGGCATTTCTTAAAAAAATGTTTTCTATGAGCCGCAGTCGGCTCTTTTCGTTTTGTTTTGTAAATATTGTTTCTGTTTTTGTTTTTCGGACTAATAAATGAATCCATAGCCCAACAGCTAAGGCACTAAGTCTGCAAAATAGTTCTTAGAGCATCACAGGGACGACTCTATCCCCCATGGAGCCAAATGTTAGCGATATTTCTTGTAAGGGGGGCTAGAAAACAAAAGAAGGGGTTAAAAACCCACTTGTCCAAAGTTTCGAGTGACAATGCGCTCGTGGTAAGCAGCGAGCGAGTCCGAGCAGTCCAGATTCGAGCGCCTAGATCGACGACGCATATTGGATTCCAGACCCCCCTTGCCTTTCTACCTTTAAGCGAGGGGGGGGGTCTGGAATCGGGGGCGCACCTCTCCAACGATCCAGATTAGCGCGCCCAAATCAACGGTGATGAAGACAATTCTGACCCCCCCCCCCACCTTTCTACCTTTAAGCGGAGAGGGGGGGTCCGGAATCGCGGATGCAGTTTTCCGACGGCCACGATCAAGGATCCCAGATCAATGGCTCATGAGCAGCCTCGTCCCTCTCAGCTACCCTAACTTTAACCCACGTGGGCCCGCCTCCCATCATGTCATCTTCATGCCCGCCTTTCCCCTGCTGCCGTGTGTCATCGTTCCCCCCTCTCCATCACTCGTCCACATGGCCTCTTCCTCGTCTCATCATCTATTCACCGCACGCCGCGTGTCCCGTTCCTTTCCACGTCTACCCTCTTGTCTCTTGCGCTCGACCCTTTGCCAAGTGTCTCTCCTTCAACCTTCCTCGCCTTCCTATCTGTTCAGGCCTTGTTCGCATAATCCGACGCCTCCACCCCTATCATGCGCCCCATCCTTCGCACTGGCCTCTACGCATACCTGTCCTCCAAGCTATTCAGTTATTCTAGGTGGCGGCATGAGGAGTACTCCATATCCCGAAATGCTGAGTTGGTTGGGCCGTTCTTAATCCCAAGAAGCAGTTATTGAAGCGGTTGGTGGTGGTTAGACATCGTCTCCGCCATAATGGGAAAGTCCTGCATTAGATTAAAGGCATGTCGATTCGCCGAATAAACTGTCAGAAGATCGATCGTGTCTACCATAAGTTGCACGACCATTCAGGGATTACAGCTCCGTATTGTTAGAAGCCATGCAAACGCAAAGCCTTCAATGCAAATTTCTTGGTTCCGCTGCTGTTGTTGTTTTGAGTATATGTAGGCATTTTTTCCATTTTTGTATTTATCGATGGTAGAGCTAAGCTCCCGACTGTAAAGTTTTCATGACCATTCTGGATTCCTGGTTATGTATCTGTGTTTGAGACTTCTTGGTTTATAACAAACAGTTTTCCTATTTCATCTCTATTTTCGTCTTATGCTGGAGAGTTCATGTTCGAATGATTCGCTTGAATTAATGCAGTGATGTTACAATAAATGATTTATTGTTGCATTGTTGTTTCTCTGGTTTCCCATGTTTGAAAGTAAGAAGATCTTGTTTTCATATGCCTTCTCTCATTGTCTGTTAGAAGCTTGATGCCTATAGCAGATCCTTGCACCCTTCTCCTGAAGTCTTCCTCCTACTCACCCTTATTACAACTCACCGTTTGAAGTTTATCAAGACCTCACTCGTTTGTGCATGCCTGGCCCAGTCTCGGAGCTGAGACGACTGTTCTGAGTTTGCTTCCATTTGATCACCCCTTTCAAACAAATCGTGACATTAAACTGATGGGCATCAGGCTCTGCTCCTGCAAGCAATCCAGGAGTGACTTCCATCGCCAACAGTAGTAAAGCACACTAATAAGGAAATAAATTTTCTCATTTATACAAAAGAAGGGAGAGATTATAATTATATTATTAATTTCCAGAATGGAGAAATTTCCTTGCAATATAAACTTTTATTAAATCCTTTTATAAAGATTGGAAAACTAGATTTTTTCCTTTTCTTATTTTTTGTAAGAGAAAATAATTTTCTTTTAAATATTCCAGGTAACAAAACTATGCAAGACTATGGAAATATATGTATATATGTCTATATACATATGATTAATATTAATATTATTAATATTATCATTATCATTTTGAAAATGGGGGCTAAAGTTCCTGGAGCTTGAAAGGCCCGAGACCAAAAGAAAACATAATTTAATACAATTCCAAATGCCAAAGTACACGAGGGAATAACCCGTGACTAAATGCCTTAAACATCTCATGGTCTTCGGAGCTCCAGAAGTTTGGGGATCTGAGGCTCCTGGATGTTTGGGTGATGGGTCTCATGAGCTATAATTGTTGGAGACTCGAACCCTACCATTCCTTGTACAAATATTGCATAGATAATAAATATAATCAATTATATGGTACTATATTCAATTGTGATCAAATTAACATAATTGAATATAATAACCCTTTATTTGCAATTTATTATATTATAATTCAAAATAAGTCATTGTATTTATATTACGTTGTAATACAAGTGGGTCCCCTCCAGATCTCCAGAACTCTGGGACTCCAGGTTATATGAGAATGAAGATTTGCATGGAAGAGTTGAAGTTGTGGACCTAGATATCTTTCCCTAATTCCAATATTAAATTATTAAATATAATGTTGGAGAAGTTTTAAAACCTGGGGTTAATTTTTGAGGGGTATAATATAATATATGATATTATATTAAGGTTTATTAAAATAGCCACACATGAATAAGGCCAACTCTTCTCCCTTTTTTTTTTAAATATTAAATAATTTTGAAACGTGCATAAGTGGGGCCGCATCGGGGCTTTGGGACTCCAGGGCTCCGAGAGATTTGAGATTAAAGGATGTGTGGGAGAGCCGAAGGAGTTGACTCAGAGAGCTCTCTCTTTCGTCCCAATAATAAATATAATATTTGAAATTTTATAAGCCTTGATGCAATTTCCAAAAAGGTTTAATATAATATATTTTAATTAAGTTATTATGATATTTGTACGTGACACAATACCAACCCTTCTTCCCTTTTTAATTTCATATTTAATGCGAAGTCACGTGTAAGCATGGACCCTTTGGGAATTTGGGGCTCCGGGAGTTTGGAGCTTCAGGACTCCGGGATGTTTGGGGAAGACAGAGTGTAAGAGCAAAACGACTGCAGGACAAACCTATTTTCCCATATCCTCATGTTATAATAAACATTAAATGGACTTAATTATATTATATGGTGATATAATTAATTATATTTTCACTAAGGTATAGTATGAGTGGGACCCTCTCTGGAACTCCTGTATTCGAGAGATTTGGGTTCATAAAAGTATGATGAGGAATTTTTCCAAAGTACGGAGGCTTGGGTATTAATCGATATTAATAATCCTAAGTGCTCCCATGATATATTTAATCATATTATAATAGAATTAAATAGAATTATAATATAATATAATTAATAAAAGAACAAATTCGCAATAATAAATGTCAAATTGAATATAGTTAATATTTTTCCCCCGTAAATAAATAATATGGATACATATGTGTGTGTGTGAAATTACATGAAAATTTTGTATGGAGTTGTGTGCCGAGGAGGAATTGAATCATATACCTTAATTAAGGTTAATCAACTTAAGTATATTATGGAGAAATTAACCTCATTGTGTTATAATATAATTACTCATAATTATCATATGAGTAATTAATTGAATTAGTGCTAAAATACTTCTAAGGGGGAGAAAGAGAAAGTAAAACCTCAGTAATTACGGGGTCGTGAGTATTAGGCTAAGCAAAAAAATAAATTATTGTATAATTAGTTTGTGGAGAATAATTATCCTTAATTAGGTTTAAGTAATTAATTACCAAAGAATGGTATTATACGAATTATTAATTAAGTATTTTAATTTGACTATAGGAGAGGGACAAATGCCATCCTCTAGTCGAGCAAGCCTAAGCGCCCTACGATGACATGGCGAAATGATGTTGACTAAGAAAATCAATTTGATGGAACATGTTAATATTCAATGGCTTGAAGAGTTGAGCGGGGTCCAGTAGGATTGGTGAACCTTAGGTGTCGAATGGATCCTAACCGTAGTTCGGGAGATTTGGCATGCATCGAGATTGTCCATCGAGAGAAAGGGAGTATTCCTCAATACCATATTCGTCGAAGGTAAGCGAATTTTTTTATACCCCATCCCTTAAAAAGGTACTTAGGGGTCGGGTGTGTGACACTGAGTCACAACTCGAAGAGAACATTGCCTGAACTAAATATTTTCATCCAAAAAGGATTTAGAGGTCAATAAACAATCTAGGCTCTTGGCCACCTAAGCCTACAATGTTCTCATATTCCTCCAAGTAAAAGATATTTTTACGGGTTGTATATTGTGCAACCTAGCTCACTCAATTTTGGAAATTTGAATAAGTCTACGAGGGGATTCATTTGAGCTATTGGGCCTCAAATTTCATAAGATCCTAGAGTAAAATGTATGTCTCCTCATAGCAACACTAAACTAAATTGGAACCAATATTTTTCTAGGGCATTTTCCCAAAAGCTCTGTCTATATACATAAGGGTCAAAAATGTCAATGCAATTGAACTCCTTAGCTAGATATATAGATAATAAAGAGGTCCCAAGGACTGAGGGGAAGGCCCACGAGTTTATGAGATATAGAGAGTCTTTTTTCCATCCCATGATAAACCCTCCCAATTGTTCTTGAGTGTCGATAGCAGAAAATTCCTATCATTTCATAAGAGAAGAGAGATATGTCACCATCAGAATTGTTTCTTGCAAGAAAAGGATTGATGAATTGATGGTATCCAACAATCTCTAAATGACCAATTTTTTGGAGGGAATGGCCATCCCTCTACATTTTAGGGATAGAACAATCATGAGAAGACCCCTTATGGGGAATTATCTATAAGGAACCCTAAAAAAGAATGGTGTTTCCTTGTTCTTACGTCTAAGTTAGCTTGTTTCTTACTCTTATAAGGGTATATATTAATTATATTAGATATGTTAATTATATTAATGCTAGATATTATTTTCGGGATTAACTACATAGTGTAAGTCATTAATCTATGACCCTAAATATATTAATGCTATTAAGGTTATATATATATATATATATATATATATATATAATTAAAATTAAAAAAACATAAAAATTCAAATAAACAAAACAAAACATAATAAACTCCCCTAGCTCGCACCCATGCCCATTCATATTTTTTAGTTGGAGGAGGTAGACCATTGCTCAAACCCTATGACAGTTCATAGATTCTACTTGGAGGAGGTAGAGCGCCACCCAAACCTTGTGATAGAGACATAGCAAGAGAACCCATGACCAAGGGGGATTTTCTCATTTTGCTCGGAGAAAGAGAGACTGCAGGGTGAGACAATGACAACAAGAGCCAAGGGGGAGAGACTGCGAGGTGAGACAGTGACAACAAGAGATAAGGGAGAGACAACATCAGAAATAAAGCAGCCAAGGGGGAGAGACTGCGGGGTGAGACAGTGACAACAAGAGCCAAGGGGGAGACAACATCAGAGAAAAAGAGGTCAAGGGGGATTTTATCAGAACACCAACAATGCCTCCACCAAAATTGGTATGAATTAGGGTAGTCTTGTAATGTTGCATCTTTAGATATTTGGGAAATATACTTGGAAGGCCATATAAATCATACCACAAAAATTAAATTAAAACTTGATGCTCATGACTCATCCCTTGGCACATAAATTAAAACTCGGTGCTTTGATGTAGCAGTATGATTGTGTCTTCCAAGATCCCAAAGTCCATCATTAGCCCATATCAATCTATGATAGAGTGGGCTATCTAGAAGTAGAGACCCTGTAACAATGTTGATATTCTTTTAAATTGAGAAATACACTAGGATGACTTTGGGATCTTGGAAGACACAATCATACTGCTACATCAAAGCACCGAGTTTTAATTTATGTGCCAAGGGATGAGTCATGAGCATCAAGTTTTAATTTAATTTTTGTGGTATGATTTATATGGCCTTCCAAGTATATTTCCCAAAGTCATCCTAGTGTATTTCTCAWTTTAAAAGMATATCAACATTGTTACAGGGTCTCTACTTCTAGATAGCCCACTCTATCATAGATTGATATGGGCTAATGATGAGATTTGAAAAAGATTCAATAAATACTTCAATAAGGAAAGATCAAACCTATAAAATATTCATGTGGCAACCCCACCATCCTTGCATCCAATAGGGATGGCTCATGGTGTTCTTACTTCAACTATCACACCCTTAACAAGATATGTCAAGAATTAATACCCTCTACCATGTATTCATGATCTTCTTTACAAATGGAAGGTACATAATAATTCTCCAAGATTATCCTCAAAATTGACTACCATCATGTACCTATTAATGATGTTGGTATTTAGAAAACAACACTCAAAACTTAGGGTCTCTATGTATGTTTAGCCATCCCCTTCGGCCTAACTCATTTTCCATCCACCTTCTTATGCCTAATGAAACAAATTCTCAACTAACACTTCACCAACTTCTTTTTCATTGTCAATTTGGAGGACATCCTTATTTATAATGAGATATCTAAAGAACATATGGATCATGTAGCATGCATCTTGGGCACACTATGCCAACACAAATTACAACCAAATTTGGGTAAGCGTACCTTTGATACAATACATATTCAGTATTTGGGATTTATAACTGACCATGTTGATATCCCTATATATCTCGAAAATTTCAAGGCCATCAATAGTTTTCCTTTATTGTGCAACATCATAGAGCTACAATTTTTCTTGGCCTCGTGAACTTCTACCAGTAAATTGTGTTAAGTTTTGCTCACATTTCTTGGTCGTTGAACCACATTATACACACTAAGGAAACCTTTCACTAGATTCCAACACATTAATGTTCATTTGAAGAAGTCAAGCAAAGGATATGTTATATGTCAGTGTTATCCATACCAAACATCCATTTCCCATTCAATATTAAGACCGATGCATCAAATTATGTGCTTGGTGCAATGCTCACTAGACATGGAAATTATGTGCTTGGTACGGTGCTCACCCAACATGGACATCCTATTACATTTCATTTAGAAATATGTAATGAAATTATCCATAGATGTTTCAACTATGAAAAAGAACTATCTGACATTGTTCAAGTAATGGAACAATTATGACACTACACCCTCGAAAATGAGACCATTCAAATCATGCAATACTCCAATTCTCATATACATAAAATAAGATGTAGAATGAAAGCCACGTGTAGTCGATGCAATATCTACAATATTTCCATTTCCTGACCAACAACACTAAAATAAAGATAATAGAGAAACATATTGTCTTTGTTGCATGTGAGTTACAAAACTACTTACTGTGCTTAACACTTTTTTCATGGGAAAAAATTCATAATTTTATTCAATTAAAATTAAGATTACATAAGTCAGATGCTTGAATGAGATTATTAAATCCTTTTTAAGGGAAAAAAAGAGACATTTATATTTCATTAACAACTTACACCAACATTCGTGTCTTGTGTATGTCTCTTCTACTATAAAAAAAATTGTTTATTCCATCTATTTGGTGAAAGGCCTTTGTTCATTTCAAAAAATGTATACATCACAATCCTCTAGTATTCCAACCTATGTTCTCCTTAGTATCCCTCACTATACTCCTATTGATTAGATGGACTTCTTCATGTTGGTCTTCCCCTCCTTTCTAGAGGAAATTTTGGATATCTCTCCCAATTTGTTGTGTTATCCCAATTGGAGCTAGCATAGATGATCATTGACAAATTCGTAAGGATGATAAGACTAAAATAATAACTGTTAAATTATCTAGCTTGATATAATATGCAGATTATTTCTTTAAATTATTCAACACTTTGATTCCAACTTAATATATTTCAACAATACAGAACTATGTAGGTCCACAAGCATAAACTTGAACAACACATATACCCTGTGGAAACCCTATACAGGGAGAAAACCCCCTACAAACAATCTCATTTTATTGCAAAGTTAATGTATGATTACTTACAACAATCCACCATGAAATTCTGCTTTTAAATGAGCTTGCCAAGACGGATTAGACCAAACTATATGACCTATAGAATACTAAGAAGTCTTGTTGTCCTATTCTTTTGTTATCAACCAACACTGAAAGAAGAAGTTGTGCACTGCATGAGCACTAAATCTCTATATTTTCTGGACTGATATATAAGTTTCTTTCTTAATACCTTATTACTGATATATATGTTGCCACTCACTGCCTATACATGTTGCTACTCGTTGCCTATATATACTGATATATACTAGCATAGTATAAACACTCTTGTTTCCCTATACTCTTTCACCCTCATGCTGCAACACACGATATGAAGAATGAGGGTTGAACTTTATTTATAAAGGTGTGGAGAGGCGAAGGAACATGGATCTAATTAGAAGATTGCATGCATGCTTTCCATAACTCAACTTTACACTTCAGAAAAAGATCTTGGACATGAGACTTCACTTAGTTCGAAATTAGAACTTGACTTGAGACACAAGTTACAATTCGCCCTTGACTTGGCAATACATGTGAACTAACTCAACATGCACATGACATGCATGCATTCAATGCATGTCATGCATGCAACATGCAACTATGCAACTTTATGCAACTTTATGAAACTATGCAACTTATGCAACTTTATGCAACTATGCAACTTTGTGCAACTATGTGCAACTATGCAACTTTATGAAACTATGCAACTTATGAAACTTTATGCAACTTTATGCAACTATGTGCAACTATGTGAAACTATGCAACTTTATGCAACTGTGCAACTTATGCAACATTATGCAACTTTATGCAGCTCGACTTTTACAACTTGATTTTAACAACTCATTCAACTTGACTCTTATACATAGCAATTCAAATTTCTTCATGGTGGATAGTGTTATATGTGACATCGCACTAGATCAATACATTTACATCATTTTCAATATCAGGAATATTGTTTGTTTCTAGCTCATAGGAATTTTACGTTCAACCTAACTTTTGCTAGATGCCCAGACTTTTGCTCATGGCTCACAAGGCTTGACTAGGCTCACAGAGTTTGTACATTCCCCCTGACTTTTGCACTAGTTTTTCTATGCTCACAGAGGTTGTATGTTCCCCTTGACTTTTTCACTAGAATGTTTATGCTCACAGAGGTTGTACATTTCCCTTGACTTTTGCATTAGAATTACATCTTGAATCATAAGATCATATAGCATCTCATTCATCCTGACTTTTGGTTTGACTCATAGAGGTTGTACATTCCCTCTGGATGTTTTCAATACCTCACAAGATTGGTTGATTCTCTAAATTTCTCTAAATTTCAATACCTTGCCTTAGATATTTTTCACTCTAAAAGAAAGAGGTGGTTTTGCATTTCACCAATGAGGTTATTCAAGGAAAACCGATGCAATCCTTTATCCAGATAATAAAGAGATTTGGAAAACCAAACATGTGTAAGACATCAAACATAAATTAATGATGTACCCTATCAAATTCATTTGCAATGTCTATTTTTATGATCATCCCTTCTATTTTGAGGACTCTCTCCTCCCTTAATTTGTATGAAAGGTGAGGGATACCAACAATACATAGTGGACCTAGTGTAATACATGAAAAACCTAAGAAGAAGATAGGCATACATGTGGAACACTCAAACTCCAGGTGACACATGTCAAGCTCTAATGTGTGTATACTATAATGTTTATTCCAGTATGTATGTTGTTCAAGTTTAATTCATTAATTTTCTAGTCAACTCTTATATTATTTCCATTAAGATGAATTTAGATGATACATTTCATGCTACAAATAGAAGGTACATCAAAACCATTGTAATTGCTTGTGTGTTCCCATCGATTTACCATTAAATTGAAGTTAATGCACGAAACAAAAGTCTATCTAGACTTTGGGGAACTCTAAGAAAATTAAATTATCAGGTAGACAGGGCTACCATTCAGTTCTGCTACTTTACATATAAAGACCTTGTAAAAACTTTAGGGACTCAAAAATGAAAAATATTAGGTAGGTCATTCAATTTTGGGCACAAAAGCAAATTAAAAGAGGTTGCAAAATTGTGAAAAACTATCTAGTTCCTCACATGTGTGGGGGAACTGATCTCTAAAATAAGCCTTAAATTGATAATGCTTGTTCAACATCATCCATCAAGCATCTTTCATGGCCATGTACATCCACAAAGTGCTTAATTCCTTTTCCCAAATGGATCCCATTATTTCAACTTTTGAATAAACAAGCCAATCCTTCCAAACTTTTTGTTTACCAATGTCATCTACCATAGTCCCTTTTGTTTTTCTTGTTGGAAGTTAAATATCCCATGATTGTTACAATGAATTTCTTGTTTCCATATCTCCTAACAACAAGAACAAAAAAGCAAACCAAATTCGCTCGATAATATCTAATCGAGGGTTACATACAATACTTCATTTCTCAATTGTGGTGCATAGATCTATGTATAGACATAAATCAAATCTTACAGTCACAATATGATTATTGAAGAAATATTAAATAGAGAGTAATATGCTTGAAAGGATGATGGATGGGTGGGTGTATACAAGGGTTTGTAAGTCGTGAATTTTGGTTACACACTGAGGAGAAAGATGAGATAGAGGGCACCAAAGAGATTTTCATAGCAGTTTTATGCATGTAACTTTCAATCGACATACATATCGATTGTGTTAGTGAATATAGTAACACATGTATGTGACTATTTCCATGTTTCTTTTCTTATTCCTTCAAAATACACAAATATTATTCTTGGGAGAGAGAGTATTTCTTAATGAGGTGTTCAGGTCATCTTAATGAGGTATTCATGGGAGAGTGAGAAAAATTGTTAATGAATCATATTTCTGAATCAAGAGATCATTGTTGCCTTCTACAAATTGTTGTTAACTATTTCTCTCATTCGATGGAGTGCAGGTACAACCAAAGAGGTATTTGTCATATATGTCCTCCTCGAGCAAGGGAAGCTCAGGAAGACTAGAGGATAGTGAGACATCTAGTCGGCCTAAAAGAGGGAGATCAACTAAATGTCAAAAGATTAGAAGAAAATTCCATAAACAAATGGAATTTGTTCTCGCAGAAGGGGGTTCATCTTCTTATGATGATGATACTATAGGTGACATCGAGGTTCCCTTGAAGTACAAACATCTAGTGAAACAATGGATACCCAAGGATCTTCCTCGTATAAACATATATTTTTGTGCGAACGAGAGGATATTCTGTATTGCACCATCATCATTACACGGTTTGGGGTTGTTTTGAATGGATGGAATAAAGGTGGGTTATGGTAGATGTACTGAATTGATGGAATATGTCAAACCCTGCTACAATTACAAATATTGGATGTGGCTGGTCCAAAATAAACAAAGTATGTGCATATACGGAGTGTCTGCAAATTATTTACAGCTAAAAGACAATCATCAAAATAAAGGATTGAGTATGTACATTGATGGAAGTCCAAAAGCATCAGGGAATATTGCAGGGTTTATAAACAGTACACAAGCTAGGTCTACAAATAAACAACCCAATTGCGTATTTGAAGGGCATGAAGGAAACCGTGTTTTCGTGTGTGCCATAAAATCAATAGCTGTAGGGGAAGAGTTGTTGATCAATTACAATTTGAAACGAATAGATACAAACGTTGTTACTATGGGAGTGGTAAATATAACATTTCACCAAACCTGTAATTAATGAATCTAATAACTTATGTTTTTTTTAATTAATGTTTTATGTTAATGTTTCATTTCGATATAAGAAATATAAGGAATTTGTTTCATTAAATGACACCATCCTCTAGGCAGCAGGTATACCTAATTTTTAAATTTATTTTTCAAGATTCTATTAGTTTCATTTCAATATTAATGGTTTCAATATTTTTGTTGCAGATTGCTGATTGCGGAAAGTATCCAATGGATGAGATGATTCTATCATCGGGGGAGCAGGTATACCCCATTGTAAATTGTAAAAATTAAATATAAGTAATGTGTTTTTAAATTATGTTTTTTCGAGAGTCTATTGGTTTCATCTTGATATTAATATTTTCAATACTTTTTGTTTCAGGTTGTGCCTAACTGAAGCAAGTCCCCGATAGATTAGAGGAAACCATCCTTAGCCTAGCCAGTATAACCCATAGTAATTGTACAAATTAAATATGTTGTATTATTATGTTTTTTTTATGAGTCTATTGGTTTCATATATTCCTATATTGGTTTTTTCGATATTAATGTTTTTTATATTTCTGTCACAGGATACGTATCCATTAGCAGAGAAACCCATAGAAATGGATGTGTATGAGATAATGTGCATTGATGACATTGCATCATCACTTGACCCATTTCCTCTAAGTTGAATTTCCCTTGTACTAATAATACAACTGAATATGAAGCCCTTCTCCTTGGCCTTTGTGTTGCTTCAGATCTTGGGGAAACATTTCTTCAGGCTTTTCAGGATTTACAGCTCATTATTAACCAAGTTTAAGGGAAATACACTATTCATAATCAATCCATATCATAGTACCATAAGATTGTAACACACCTATTTTCTAGATTCTACACTCATGATGTCTTCTATATTGATAAAAATACAAACTTCCATGTTACCTGGATTTCTTCCTCACACGTGACCTATGTGGTTATGTTAAAGAAGTCTGTAAAAAAAATGCGAAAATCCTTCATTTGGTATTCATTCATCTGCAAATGGAGGAAATTAGAGAAAATATTGATCATTTGATGATGAGAGATCAGTTGTTGAATGTAAGCTGTGGGATATTTAATTAGAAGATAAATTCATTTATGGTTTTATATTTTATACTTGTATATGTCATGAACTAAAATATGGTTTGTTTTTACAAGAGTATTTGCGTCCACATAATCCTGGTGAGGGGTTTGCTGCTACTATTGATGCTACTAATGCGTCTTCGCATCATGAGCATTTAACCCCACGTGCATATGAAAATGTGACATTTTTGTTGATTGAACAGTTAAAAACACATAGTAGGACACCCCAAAAGGAATATGCAGGTGCACCCTCTACTGCTCAATGCATGGAAGATCATGCAGAACAAGGTCAGGCGGTTGATCCATTAGAGAGTAGTATTGATATTGCTCAAGAAACATTTCTTGGATCTTCCCATGTTATTAGCATAGGAACAATACATACCATATTTTTGGTGGACAAAAATTTTTCTCCCATAAAGATAGAGAATATCCGAGGTATTACAATTTTTTTTAACTATTATATATAATCTGATTGAAATTTACTCATAAATCATTCTTTTTAAACTAATGATGACATGATCGTTTTGTAGGAAATGATGTTTTTTTTTTAAACTAGATGATTGGTCACTGGAGATATTTGGGCCCAGCATCTACACAGGGTGGGATAAACAAAGCAAAAATTTATAATATGAGCTAATTAATCACTTGATTGGGTTGTTCGGTGTTGAGAGCTTCAACTGAGCGGAGGTCCTGAAGAAAGTCGAACAACATATGAAGATTGTGAGGGACCAACATAGGGTTCATCTAGAAATGAAACCTAGGTATGATAACCCTCCAATGATTCCAGTAAGGGAGTGGAAAGCCCTGCTGGATGATGGAAGGAAGAGGGCTTTAAGAAAATAAGGAAATCTACCATAGGGCACAGGAAGGTATGCAATATTTTGAACAATGTAATTATATGTTTATTGCTCTTAATTTTTACATGAAATTTGCAAAATCTAATGTATTTCAAACTTTTCATAGGTTGCTAGACACATCAAAGGAAACAAAGTCCAAACTAGAAAAGCATGGCCATCACAAGCTTGGGCCCAGTGGTTCTTCGAATCTAGTGGCACGAATTGTAAGTATTAATAACTGAAATGTTGTATCCAAATAATAAATTGCATATAAATTTGTTTGTATTTCTCCATAAAAGATAAATTGATGATCTTATGCAAAATTGCAGGTCGATCGGTTCAATGAAGTGACAACAAAGGATAACTTGAGGCTTGGCTTCCAACATGGCTTTGCAGCTATTGTTGAACACCGAAAAAGATTCGGTGTTGGGCCAAAATAGTCTTCTAGTGATCCACCCTACGTGCAGGTAAATAAAATCAAGAAAGTTTATTTAATATTGATTACTTTTGCAGTCTATTCATTATTAATTTTGGCCATAAAATATTGAGCCTCTTTGTTTTAAGAAGGAAAGAAACAATACACATAATACCTAGGATGGAGAACGATCAGCCATTGAAGGTCATGATGTGCATCCTGGTAATGGATGTATTCATGTGCTACAAAAAACTTAGTATGAATTACAATTGAAAATATTTAATTGAAAATAGTGTAGTGATTTTAATCTTTGATGTTTCAACTCCAGATCATGCAGAGGGTCATCTTGTACAAGATGAGGCAGCTAGAGAAGGAGATGAAGTACATGATGTGGCCACGTCAGGGAAAGAGAACCACTTTAATTTTTTATTTATTAATGAAATACTTGTAATGATATAAACAAAACATATCAATTCAACATTTCTTCATTATTGTAGTATATCTTGGCACCTTACAAAAACATCCACGTCATGAGTACACGACCCGAAAAACAATAATAAAATCTACAGAGGCGACTAGAAGAACTGATAAAGATGTTTTAGAAGATGATCAGTTGATTTCTGAATTTGTGAAAAGAAAATATCCAAAAAAGAAGTGATTATAATAACATTATGACATATTATTTTTGATAATATAAACTAATGTCATGAAATATTGTTTTCCTACAAATGAATGAATGAATGACTGA
>JASDQU010737246.1:332626-346555 GCA_032191745.1 Picea mariana | reverse complement strand
GATAAGTATATTTGGTTAAATCTCTGGAGTGTTTAGATTAGAGAAAATTTTATACTATGTTTTAGAATTGTGTAAGTTTGATTTCTGATAGAAGTGGCTTGAGAAATCTAAGTAAAATAAAGAGAATGTCTTAGTTGAATCTCATTTGATTTAACTCCTTATCTCTTGACTATATGTGTGTTAAAATAATATTTATGGGAGTGGATGTTGTGGTTGACTATGCTGTGCAATTTAATGCATGCCTGGGAAATGATGACTTAACAATTAAAAATCTCTATAAAACATCTGAAAGAAGAGAGAGTGATTTTTCTGCATAATAGTGTTCTATTTTAGTATGTCCTCAAATCCTATGCTAGAAATCTTAGAGGATATCAGATCTCGGTTTTCACTTTAGGAGAACAACCCAAATATTGAAAAATGTATAAGTTCTTATGAATAATTATTGAGGAAAAATAATTAGGAAATAAACATGAAATTTTCCTAATTGAATTAAAAAAGAAAAGTTCTCAAAATTCTATTTGGGGCATAAATAAACATTTATGTTTAACTTGTGTTAAATCTCTTAAATTTGGGAAGAATCCCCTTAAATTTTGGTGGGCAGTAAATGTTGGTGGAAATGTAAAATTTATTGTGGAGGTAAATCTTTGTCCTAGGACCATTTTCCTTAAATTTAGTAAGAGTAGTAAAGCACACTAATAAGGAAATAAATTTTCTCATTTATACACAAGAAGGGAGAGATTATAATTATATTTTTAATTCCAGAATGGAGAAATTTCCTTGCAATATAAACTTTTATTAAATCCTTTTATAAAGATTGGAAAATTAGATTTTTTCCTTTTCTTATTTTTTTGTAAGAGAAAATAATTTTCCTTTAAATATTCCAGGTAACAAAACTATGCAAGACTATGGAAATATATGTATATATGTCTATATACATATGATTAATATTAATATTATTAATATTATCATTATCATTTTGAAAATGGGGGCTAAAGTTCCTGGAGCTTGAAAGGCCTGAGACCAAAAGAAAACATAATTTAATACAATTCCAAATGCCAAAGTACACCTGGGAATAACCCATGACTAAATGCCTTAAACATCTCATGGTCTTCGGAACTCCGGGAGTTTGGGGATCCTGGATGTTTGGGTGATGGATCTCATGAGCTATAATCGTTGGAGACTCGAACCCTACCTTTCCTTGTACAAACGTTGCATAGACAATAAATATAATCAATTATATGGTACTATATTCAATTGTGATCAAATTAACATAATTGAATATAATAACCCTTTATTTGCAATTTGTTATATTATAATTCAAAATAACTCATTGTATTTATATTACGTTGTAATACAAGTGGGTCCCCTCCGGAGCTCCAGAATTCTGGGACTCCAGGTTATATGAGAATGAAGATTTGCGTGGAAGAATCGAAGCTGTGGACCCAGATATCTTTCCCTAATTCCAATATTAAATTATTAAATATAATGTTAGAGAATTTTTAAAACCTGGGGGTAATTTTTGAGGGGTATAGTATAATATATGATATTATATTAAGGTTTATTAAAATAGCCACACATGAATAAGGCCAACTCTTCTCCTTTTTTTTTTTTAAATATTAAATAATGTTGAAACGTGCATAAGTGGGGCCGCATCGGGGCTTTGGGACTTCAGGGCTCCGAGAGATTTGAGTATAAAGGATGTGTGGGAGAGCCAAAGGAGTTGACTCGGAGAGCTCTCTCTTTCATCCCAATATTAAATATAATATTTGAAATTTTATAAGCCTTGATGCAATTTCCAAAAAGGTTTAATATAATATATTTTAACTAAGTTATTATGATATTTGTACGTGACACATTACCAACCCTTCTTCCCTTTTTAATTTAATATTTAATGCGAAGTCACGTGTAAGCATGGACCCTTCGGGAATTTGGGGCTCCGGGAGTTTGGAGCTTCAGGACTCCGAGATGTTTGGGGAAGATAGAGTGTAAGTGAAAAACGACCGCAGGACGAACCTATTTTCCCATATCCTCATGTTATAATAAACATTAAATGGAATTAATTATATTATATGGTGATATAATTAATTATATTTTCACTAAGGTATAGTATGAGTGGGACCCTCTCTGGAACTCCTGTATTCAAGAGATTTGGGTTCATAAAAGTATGATGAGGAATTTTTCCAAAGTACGGAGGCTTGGGTATTAATTGATATTAATAATCCTAAGTGCTCCTGTGATATATTTAATCATATTATAATAGAATTAAATAGAATTATAATATAATATAATTAATAAAAGAACAAATTCGCAATAATAAATATCAAATTGAATATAGTTAATAATTTTCCCCTGTAAATAAATAATATGCATATATGTGTGTGTGTGTGTGTGTGTGAAATTACATGAAAATTTTGTATGGAGTTGTGTGCCGAGGAGGAATTGAATCATATACCTTAATTAAGGTTAATCAACTTAAGTATATTATGGAGAAATTAACCTCATTGTGTTATAATATAATTACTCATAATTATCATATGAGTAATTAATTGAATTAGTGCTAAAATACTTCTAAGGGGGGAGAAAGTGAAAGTAAAACCTCAGTAATTACGGTGTCGTGAGTATTAGGCTAAGCAAAAAAATAAATTATTGTATAATTAGTTTGTGGAGAATAATTATCCTTAATTAGGTTTAAGTAATTAATTACCAAAGAATGGTATTATACGAAATATTAATTAAGTAATTTAATTGGGCTATAGGAGAGGGACAAATGTCATCCTCTAGTCGAGCAAGCCTAAGCACCCTACGATGACATGGCGAATTAATGTTGACTAAGAACATCAATTTGATGGCACATGTTAATATTCAATGGATTGAAGAGTTGAGTGGGGTCCAATAGGATTGGTGAACCTTAGGTGTCCAATGGATCCTAACCGTAGTTCAGGAGATTTGGCATGCATCAAGATTGTCCATAGAGAGAAAGGGAGTATTCCTCAATACCATATTCGTCGGAGGTAAGCAAATTTTTTTATACCCCATCCCTTAAAAAGGTACTTAGGGGTTGGGTGTGTGACACTGAGTCACAACTCGAAGAGAACATTGCCTGAATTGAATATTTTCATCCAAAAAGGATTTAGAGGTCAATAAACAATCTAGGCTCTTAGCCACCTAAGCCTCCAATGTTCTCATATTCCTCCAAGTAAAAGATATTTTTATGGGTTGTATATTGTGCAACCTAGCTCACTCAATTTTGGAAATTTACATAAGTCTACGAGGGGATCCATTTGAGCTATTGGGCCTCAAATTTCATAAGATCCCAGAGTAAAATGTATGTCTCCTCATAGCAACACTAAACTGAATTGGAACCGATATTTTTCTAGGGCATTTTCCCAAAATCTCTGTCTATATACATAAGGGTCAAAAATGTCGATGCAATTGAACTCCTTAGCTAGATATATAGATAATAAAGAGGTCCCAAGGACTGAGGGGAAGGCCCACAAGTTTATGAGATACAGAGAGTCTTTTTTCCATCCCATGATAAACCCCCCTAATTGTTCCTGAGTGTCGATAGCAGAAAATTCCTATCATTTCATAAGAGAAGAGAGATATCACCATCAAAATTGTTTCTTGCAAGAAAAGGATTGATGAATTGATGGTATCCAACAATCTCTAAATGACCAATTTTTTGGAGGGAATGGCCATCCCTCTACATTTTAGGGATAGAACAATCATGAGAAGACCCCTTATGGGGCATTATCTATAAGGGACCCTAAAAAAGAATGGTGTTTCCTTGTTCTTACCTCTAAGTTAGCTTGTTTCTTACTGTTATAAGGTTATATATTAATTATATTAGATATGTTAATTAGATTAATGCTATATATTATTTTCGGGATTAACTGTGTAGTGTAAGTCATTGATCTATGACCCTTAATATATTAATGCTATTAAGGTTATATATATATATATATATATATATATATATAAATTAAAAAAACATAAAAATTCAAATAAACAAAACAAAACATAATAAACTCCCCTTGCTCGCACCTATGCCCATTCATATTTTTTAGTTGGAGGAGGTAGACCATTGCCCAAACCCTATGACAGTTCATAGCTTCTACTTGGAGGAGGTAGAGTGCCACCCAAACCCTGCGATAGAGACATAGCAAGAGAACCCATGACCAAGGGGGATTTTCTCATTTTGCTCAGAGAAAGAGGGACTGCGGGGTGAGACAACGACAACAAGAGCCAAGGGGGATATACTGCGGGGTGAGACAATGAAAACAAGAGCCAAGGGAGAGACAACATCAGAAATAAAGCAGCCAAGGGGGAGAGACTGCGGGGTGAGACAGTGACAACAAGAGCCAAGGGGGGAGACAACCTCAGAGAAAAAGCGGTCAAGGGGGATTTTATCAGAACACCAACAATGCCTCCACCAAAGTCGGTATGAATTAGGGTAGTCTTGTAATGTTGCATCTTTAGATATTTGGGAAATATACTTGGAAGGCCATACAAATCATACCACAAAAATTAAATTAAAACTTGATGCTCATGACTCATCCCTTGGCACATAAATTAAAAATCGGTGTTTTGATGTAGCAGTATGATTGTGTCTTCCAAGATCCCAAAGTCATCCTAGTGTATTTCTCAATTTAAAAGCATATCAACATTGTTACAGGGTCTCTACTTCTAGATAGCCCATTCTATCATAGATTGATATGGGATAATGATGAGATTTGAAAATAGATTCAATAAATACTTCAATAAGGAAAGATCAAACCTATAAAATATTCATGTGGCAACCCCACCATCCTTGCATCCAATAGGGATGGCTCATGGTGTTCTTACTTCAACTATCACACCCTTAACAAGATATGTCAAGAATTAATACCCTCTACCATGTATTCATGATCATCTTTACAAATGGAAGGTACATAATACTTCTCCAAGATTATCCTCAAAATTGACTACCATCATGTACCTATTAATGATGTTGGTATTTAGAAAACAACACTCAAAACTTAGGGTCTCTATGTATGTTTAGTCATCCCCTTCCGCCTAGCTCATTTTCCATCCACCTTCTTATGCCTAATGAAACAAATTCTCAACTAACACTTCACCAACTTATTTTTCATTGTCAATTTGGAGGACATCCTTATTTATAATGAGATATCTAAAGAACATATGGAGCATGTAGCATGCATCTTGGGCACACTATGCCAACACAAATTACAACCAAATTTGGGTAAGCGTACCTTTGATACAATACATATTCAATATTTGGGATTTATAACTGACCATGTTGATATCCCTATATATCTCAAAAATTTCAAGGCCATCAATAATTTTCCTTTATTGTGCAACATCATAGAGCTACAATGTTTTCTTGGCCTCGTGAACTTCTATCAGTAAATTGTGTTGAGTTTTGCTAAAATTTCTTGGTCATTGAACCACATTATACACACTAAGGAAACATTTCACTAGATTCCAACACATTAATGTTCATTTGAAGAAGTCAAGCAAAGGATATGTTATATGTCAGTGTTATCCATACCAAACATCCATTTCCCATTCAATATTAAGACCAATGCATCAAATTATGTGCTTGGTGCAATGCTCACTAGACATGGAAATTATGTACTCACCCAACATGGACATCCTATTACATTTCATTTAGAAATATATAATGACATTATCCATAGATGTTGCAACTATGAAAAAGAACTATATGACATTGTTCAAGTAATGGAACAATTATGGCACTACACCCTCGAAAATGAGACCATTCAAATCATGCACTACTCCAGTTCTCATATACATAAAATAAGATGTAGAATGAAAGCCACGTGTAGTCAATGCAATATCTACAATATTTCCATTTCCTGACCAAGAACACTAAAATAAACATAATAGAGAAACATATTGTCTTTGTTGCATGCGAGTTACAAAACTACCGACTGTGCTCAACACTTTTTTCATGGGAAAAAATTCATAATTTTATTCAGTTAAAATTAAGATTACATAAGTCAGATGCTTGAATGAGATTATAAAATCCTTTTTAAGGGAAAAAAACAGAGACATTTAGATTTCATTAACAACTTACACCAATATTCGTGTCTTGTGTATGTCTCTTCTACTATAAAAAAATTTGTTTATTCCATCTATCTGGCGAAAGGCCTTTGTTCATTTCAAAAAATGTATACATCACAGTCCTCTAGTATTCCAACCTATGTTCTCCTTAGTATCCCTCACTATACTCCTATTGATTAGATGGAATTCTTCATGTTGGTCTTCCAAAATTTCCTTTCTAGAGGAAATTTTGGACATCTCTCCCAATTTGTTGTGTTATCCCAATTGGAGCTAGCATAGATGATCATTGACAAATTCGTAAGGATGATAAGACTAAAATAATAACTGTTAAATTATCTATCTTGATATAATATGCAGATAATTTCTTTAAATTATTCAACACTTTGATTCCAACTTAATATATTTCAACAATACAGAACTATGTAGATCCACAAGCATAAACTTGAACAACACATATACCCTGTGGAAACCCTATACAGGGAGGAAAACCCCAGCAAACAATCTCATTTTATTGCAAAGCTAATGTATGATTACTTACAACAATCCACCATGAAATTCTGCTCTTAAATGATCTTGCCAAGACGGCTTATACCAAACTATATGACCTATAGAATACTGAGAAGTCTTGTTGTCCTATTCTTTTGTGATCAACCAACACTGAAAGAAGAAGTTGTGCACTGCATGAGTGCTAAATCTCTATATTTTCTGGACTGATATATAAGTTTCTTTCTTAATACCTTATTACTGATATATATGTTGCCACTCACTGCCTATATATGTTGCTACTCGTTGCCTATATATACTGATATATACCAGCATAGTATAAACACACTTGTTTCCCTATACTCTTTCACCCTCATGCTGCAACACACGATATGAAGAATGAGGGTTGAACTTTGTTTATAAAGGTGTTGAGAGGTGAAGGAACAGGGCTCTAATTAGAAGATTGCATGCATGCTTTCCATAACTCAACTTTACACTTCAGAAAAATATCTTGGACATGAGACTTCACTTAGTTCGAAATTAGAACTTGACTTGAGACACAAGTTACAACTTGCCCTTGACTTGGCAATGCTTGTGAACTAACTCAACATGCACATGACATGTATGCATTTAATGCATGTCATGCATGCAACATGCAACTATGCAACTTTATGCAACTTTATGCAACCATGCAACTTATGCAACTTTATGCAACTTTATGAAACTATGCAACTTTGTGCAACTATGTGCAACTATGCAACTTTATGCAACTTTATGAAACTTTATGCAACTTTATGCAACTATGCAACTTATGCAATTTTATGCAACTGTGCAACTTATGCAACATTATGCAACTTTATGCAACTCGACTTTTACAACTTGACCTTTTACAACTTGATTTTAACAACTCATTCAACTTGACTCTTATACATAGCAATTCAAATTTCTTCATGGTGGATAGTGTTAGATGTGACATCAAACTAGATCAATACATTTACATCATTTTCAATATCATTAATATTGTTTGTTTCTAGCTCATAGGAATTTTACGTTCAACCTGACTTTTGCTAGATGCCCTGACTTTTGCTCATGTCTCACAAGGCTTGACTAGGCTCATAGAGTTTGTACATTCCCCCTGACTTTTGCACTAGTTTTTCTATGCTCACAGAGGTTGTATGTTCCCCTTGACTTTTGCACTAGAATGTTTATGCTCACAGAGGTTGTACATTCCCCGACTTTTGCATTAGAATTACATCTTGAATCATAAGATCATATAGCATCTCATTCATCCTGACTTTTGGTTTGACTCATAGAGGTTGTACATTCCCCCTGGATGTTTTCAATACCTCACAAGATTGGTTGATTCTCTAAATTTCCCTGGCTAGCCTCAGGGTGGCCCATATGTCCTCTCATTGGATAATGATTGTCGATGCTTCCAAATTTAACAATAACAACCTCTCTTTTGGTTATATTTACCCACTTGAAGCCCCATTGTTTCATTCTTATCTTGATTTTTTAGACGATGTGTTTCCACTCCATTGCTTTTGTATTTCTCAAAGTTAATCCCATGTATTAGAATTCTATCCAATTTAGAAGACAGTGGAACTCTAAGATTCTAGTTATGGATTTCAGTTGTTGGGGAGAGGTGTTCCACCCATACACATGACTTTTTCCTTTGTTAATATGACTTCCTAACACATTCATGAATTGATCCAACACTAGCTTAAATATATCAACTATTATTGTTGATGCTCTCCACATGACTAAGGTATCATCAACAACATGTGAACAATTTATTTATTTAGCTCCTTTGACTATTGAAAATCCGTGTAAGATTTCAACTATATGCTCTTGATCTAATCCTCTACTTAAGGAATCCACCGTTATGATGTAGAGTGGTGACAATGAGATACCTTGCCTTAGATATTTTTCACTCTAAAAGAAAGAGGTAGTTTTGCAGTTCACCAATGAGGTTATTCAAGGAAAATTGATGAAACCCTTTATCCAAATAATAAAGAGATTTGGAAAACCAAACATGTGTAAGACATCAAACATAAATTAATGATGTACCCTATCAAATTCATTTGCAATGTCTATTTTTATGATCATCCCTTCTATTTTGAGGACTCTCTCCTCTCTTAATTTGTATGAAAGGTGAGGGATGCCAACAATACATAGTGGACCTAGTGCAATACATGAAAAACCTAAGAAGAAGATAGGCATACATATGGAACACTCAAAATCCAGGTGACACATGTCAAGCTCTAATGTGTGTATACTATAATGTTTATTCCGGTATGTATGTTGTTCAAGTTTAATTCATTAATTTTCTAGTCAACTCTTATATTATTTCCATTAAGATGAATTTAGTTGATACATTTCATGCTACAAATAGAAGGTACATCAAACCATTGTAATTGCTTATGTGTTCCCATCGACTTACCATTAAATTGGAGTTAATGCACAAAACAAAAGTCTATCTAGACTTGGGGAACTCTAAGAAAATTAAATTATTAGGTAGACAGGGCTACCATTCGGTTCTGCTACTTTACATGTCAAGACCTTGTAAAAAATTTAGGGACTCAAAAATGAAAAATATTAGGTAGGTCATTCAATTTTGGGCACAAAAGCATATTAAAAGAGGTTGCAAACTTGTGAAAAACTATCTAGTTCCTCACATGTGTGGGGGAAYTGATCTCTAAAATAAGCCTTAAATTGATAATGCTTGTTCAACATCATCCATCAAGCATCTTTCATGGCCATGTACATCCACAAAGTGCTTAATTCCTTTTCCCAAATGGATCCCATTATTTCAACTTTTGAATAAACAAGCCAATCCTTCCAAACTTTTTGTTTAACAATGTCATCTACCATAGTCCCTTTTGTTTTTCTTGTTGGAAGTTCAATATACCATGATTGTTACAATGAATTTGTTGTTGCCATATCTCCTCACAACAAGAACAAAAAAGCAAATCAAATCCCCTTGATAATATCTAATCGAGGGTTACATACAATACTTCATTTCTCAATTGTGGTGCATAGATCTATGTATAGACATAAATCAAATCTTGCAGTCACAATATGATTAGTGAAGAAAGATTAAATAGAGAGTAAGATGCTTGAAAGGATGATGGATGGGTGGGTGTATACAAGGGTTTGTAAGTAGTGAATTTTGGTTACACACTGAGGAGAAAGATGAGATAGAGGGCACCAAAGAGATTTTCATAGAAGTTTTATGCGTGTAACTTTCAATCGACATACATATCGATTGTGTTAGTGAATATAGTAACACATGTGTGTGACTATTGCCATGTTTCTTTTCTTATTCCTTCAAAATACACAAATATTATTCATGGGAGATAGAGTATTTCTTAATGAGGTGTCCAGGTCAGCTTAATGAGGTATTCATGGGAGAGTGAGAAAATTTGTTAATGAATCATATTTCTGAATCAAGAGATCATTGTAGCCTTCTACAAATTGTTGTTAACTATTTCTCTCATTCGATGGAGTGCAGGTACAACCAAAGAGGTATTTTTCATATATGTCCTCCTCGAGCAAGGGAAGCTCGGGAAGACTAGAGGATAGTGAGACATCTAGTAGGCCTAAAAGAGGGAGATCAACTAGATGTCAAAAGATTAGAAGAAAATTCCATAAACGAATGGAATTTGTTCTCACAGAAGGGGGTTCATTTTCTTATGATGATGATACTATAGGTGACATCGAGGTTCCCTTGAAGTACAAACATCTAGTGAAACAATGGATACTCAAGGATCTTTCTGATATAAACTTATATTTTTGTGTGAACGAGAGGATATTTTGTATTGCACCATCGTCACTACACGGTTTGGGGTTGTTTTGCATGGATGGAATAAAGGTGGGTTATGGTAGATATACTAAATTGATGGAGTATGTCAGACCCTACTACAATTACAAATATTGGATGCGGCTGGTCCAATATAAACGAAGTATGCACATATACGGAGTGTCTGCAAATTATTTACAACTAAAAGACAATCATCAAAATAAAGGATTGAGTATGTACATTGACGGAATTCCAAAAGCATCAGGGAATATTGCAGGGTTTATAAATAGTACACAAGCTAGGTCTACAAATAAACAACCCAATTGCGTATTTGAAGGGCGTGAAGGAAACCGTGTTTTCATGTGTGCCATAAAATCAATAGCTGTAGGGGAAGAGTTGTTGATCAATTACAATTTGAAACGAATAGATACAAACGTTGTTACTATGGGAGTGGTAAATATAACATTTCACCAAACCTGTAATTAATGAATCTAATAACTTATGTTTTTTTTAATTAATATTTTTTGTTAATGTTTCATTTCAATATAAGAAATATAAGGAATTTGTTTCATTAAATTACACCATCCTCTAGGCAGCAGGTATACCTAATTTTTAAATTTATTTTTCAAGTCTATTAGTTTCATTTCAATATTAATAGTTTCAATATTTTTGTTGCAGATTACTGATTGGGGAAAGTATCCAATGGATGAGATGATTCCATCGTCGGGGGAGCAGGTATACCCCATTGTAAATTGTAAAAATTAAATATAAGCAATGTGTTTTTAAATTATGTTTTTTCGAGAGTCTATGGGTTTCATTTTGATATTAATATTTTCAATACTTTTTGTTTCAGGTTGTGCCTAACCGAAGCAAGTCCCGGATAGATCAGAGGAAACCATCCTAGGCCTAGCCAGTACAACCCATAGTAATTGTACAAATTAAATATGTTGTATTATTATGTTTTTTTTTATGAGTCTATTAGTTTCATATATTCCTATATTGGTTTTTTCGATATTAATGTTTTCTATATTTCTGTCGTAGGATACGTATCCATTAGCAGAGAAACCCATATAAATGGATGTGTATGAGATAATGTGCATTGATGACATTGCATCATCACTTGACCCATTTCCTATAAGTTGAATTTCCCTTGTACTAATAATACAACTGAATATGAAGAACTTATCCTTGGCCTCTGTGTTGCTTCAGATCTTGCGGAAACATTTCTTCAGGCTTTTCAGGATTTACAGCTCATTATTAACCAAGTTTAAGGAAAATACACTATTCATAATCAATCCCTATCATAGTACCATAAGATCGTAACACACCTATTTTCTAGATTCTACACTCATGATGTCTTCTATATTGATAAAAATAAAAAATTCCACGTTGCCTGACTTTCTTTCTGACACGTGACCTATCTGGTTATGTTAAAGAAGTCTGTAAAAAAAATGCGAAAATCCTTCATTTGGTATTCATTCAGCCGTAAACAGAGGAAATTAGAGAAAATATTGATCATTTGATGATGAGAGATCAGTTGTTGAATGTAAGCTGTGGGATATTTACTTAGAAGATAAATTCATTTATGGTTTTATATTTTATACTTGTATATGTCTTGAACTAAAATATGGTTTGTTTTTATAAGAGTATTTGCGTCCACATAATCCTGGTGAGGGGTTTGCTGCTACTAATGCGTCTTCGCATCATGAGCATCTAACCCCACATGAATATGAAAATGTGGCATTTTTGTTGATTGAACAGTTAAAAACACATAGCAGGACACCCCAAAAGGAAGATGTAGGTGCACTCTCTACTGCTTGATGCATGGAAGATCATGCAGAACAAGGTCAGGCGGTTGATCCATCAGAGAGTAGTATTGATATTTCTCAAGAAACATTTCTTGGATCTTCCCATGTTATTAGCACAGGAACAATACATACCATATTTTTGGTGGACAAAAATATTTCTCCCATAAAGATAGAGAATATCCGAGGTATTACAATTTTTTTTAACTATTATATATAATTTGATTGAAATTTACTCATAAATCATTCTTTTTAAACTAATGATGACATGATTGTTTTGTAGAAAATGATGTTTTTTTTGTAAACTAGATGATTGGTCATTGGAGATATTTGGGCCCACCATCCGCACAGGGTGGGATAAACAAAGCAAAAATTTATAGTATGAGATAATTAATCACTTGATTGGGTTGTTCGGTGTTGAGAGCTTCAACCGAGCGGAGGTCCTGAAGAAAGTCGACCAACATATGAAGATTGTGAGGGACCAACATAGGGTTCATCTAGAAATGAAACCTAGGTATGAGAACCCTACAATGATTCCAGTAAGGGAGTGGAAAGCCCTGCTGAATGATGGAAGGAAGAGGGATTTAAGAAAATAAGGAAATCTACCACCGGGCATAGGAAGGTATGCAATATTTTGAACAATGTAATTATATGTTTATTGCTCTTAATTTTTACATGAAATTTGCAAAATCTAATGTATTTCAAACTTTTCATAGGTTGCCAGACACATCAAAGGAAACAAAGTCTAGACTAGAAAAGCATGGCCATCACAAGCTTGGGCCTGGTGGTTATTCGAATCTGGTGGCACGAATTGTAAGTATTAATAACTGAAATATTGTACCCAAATAATAAATTGCATATAAATTTGTTTGTATTTCACCATAAAAGATAAATTGATGATCTTATGAAAAATTGCAGGTCGATCGGTTCAACGAAGTGCCAACGGAGGATAACTTGAGGCTTGGCTTCCAACATGGCTTTGCAGCTATTGTTGAACACCAAAAAAGATTCGGTGTTGGGCCAAAATAGTCTTCTAGTGATCCACCCTACGTGCAGGTAAATAAAATCAACAAAGTTTATTTAAGATTGATTACTTTTGCAGTCTATTCATTATTAATTTTGGCCATAAAATATTAAGCCTCTTTGTTTTAAGCAGGAAAGAAACAATACACATAATACCTAGGATGGAGAACGATCGGCCATTGAAGGTCATGATGTGCATCCTGGTAATGGATGTATTCATGTGCTACAAAAAACTTAGTATGAATTACAATTGAAAATATTTAATTGAAAATAGTGTAGTGATTTTAATCTTTGATGTTTCAACTCTAGATCATGCAGAGGGTCATCTTGTACAAGATGAGGCAGCTAGACAAGGAGATGAAGTTCACGATGTGGCCACGTCAGGTAAAGAGAACCACTTTAATGTTGTTTTTATTAATGAAATACTTGTAATGATATAAACAAAACATATCAATTTAACATTTCTTCATTATTGTAGTATATCTTAGCACCTTACAACAACATCCACGTCATGAGTACACGACCCGAAAAACAATAATACAATCTACAGAGGCGACCAGAAGAACTGATAAAGATGTTTTAGAAGACGATCAGTTGATTTTTGAATTTGTGAAAAGAAAATATCCAAAAAAGAAGTGATTATAATAACATTATGACATATTATTTTTGATAATATAAACTAATGTCATGAAATATTGTTTTCCTACAAATGAATGAATGAATGACTGA
>JASDQU010737246.1:272342-290094 GCA_032191745.1 Picea mariana | reverse complement strand
TGAAGGTCATGATGTGCATCCTGGTAATGGATGTATTCATGTGCTACAAAAAACTTAGTATGAATTACAATTGAAAATATTTAATTGAAAATAGTGTAGTGATTTTAATCTTTGATGTTTCAACTCTAGATCATGCAGAGGGTCATCTTGTACAAGATGAGGCAGCTAGACAAGGAGATGAAGTTCACGATGTGGCCACGTCAGGTAAAGAGAACCACTTTAATGTTGTTTTTATTAATGAAATACTTGTAATGATATAAACAAAACATATCAATTTAACATTTCTTCATTATTGTAGTATATCTTAGCACCTTACAACAACATCCACGTCATGAGTACACGACCCGAAAAACAATAATACAATCTACAGAGGCGACCAGAAGAACTGATAAAGATGTTTTAGAAGACGATCAGTTGATTTTTGAATTTGTGAAAAGAAAATATCCAAAAAAGAAGTGATTATAATAACATTATGACATATTATTTTTGATAATATAAACTAATGTCATGAAATATTGTTTTCCTACAAATGAATGAATGAATGACTGAMTGAATGAATGTTATAAATACTTAATGAATGAATATTGAATGCTTCTTTATGACGAAAAAACACATATTTGCACATAAATACATTTATTTTCAAGTACATGCATTGGGTATGGGGAATTGAGAGTGATGTGAGGGGTGGCGGGAGGGGCCATATGAGCTTCCACCTTCATGTGGTTGGACCTTTTTAGTAGAGAATATTAAACAATTTTGGAAACAAAGAGAAGCTCAATAAGGTAATGCTCTTTATTCTTATGTATTATATATTCGTATAAATTTTGAAATGCATGTCTATTTCTTAAATTCTTTATCATAAATTTAACATTTCATGGTTCCTTGATTTCTACAGGAATTGAGACTAGGAATTGCAATTGATCACTAGCCTATGTGGATATGTTTCATCAATTGTACTCATATAATTAATACTCATGAATCTCTCTTTTTATACGTTGTTTTAGTTAGTTACCTTTCATGTGCATTGTAGTGCTTTACTTCATTTATTATACGTAGTTTATTTCATTCACTCGTGATTGTATGCATCTTTACCCTAACAAACCTAATTATCACTTTACCCTACCAACCCCTACCTTAACTTGCTCTCACCTTCCAACCCTAACTTGACATAACCTATCTTGATCATATTACATACCCTATATTTTGTTACCCTACTAACTCAACCTAACCTAGCCTACCCTTAATTAGTCTAACTAAACCTAAATTATATGTGTAGTATATTGTACCCCATGGGGACCATTTTTGGTGTGTACCATTTCATGCAAATAGGGAAGCTTACATGGAACCAATATTGTTGGTATATTTTTTGTTTTGAAACCCATTTTTAACCTCAAAATTCCTCTAATGTAAGTGATTCAAAGAAATAACACTGTGCTTACAAATTGGGGAACGTTTTTTACTTTACATCCTTTAATGATAAAAACAATTTGGCACCCTGGAGTGGTGAACCATTCATAGAGCAGGGCCAAAAGAGTTGTTGGCCCTAATATTTTGTGATACTTCACAAGGGGCTATGGCATTATCTTCTCAATAAAACTCGATAAGTTGGATACAAAGAAAACTAAATATCTCCTGTCACAAGGGGCTATGACATTATTTTATCAATAAAACTTGATATGTTGGGTTCAAATAAAACTAAATATTTCATGTACATACATTTGAATCTCCACTTTATCTCCATAAGGTAAGAAGAGTATCATTTAGGGCCTTCGAAGGATTAGGTTGTGGATCATAAGAATCCTGACTTGGACACTACTTTGCCCAATATTTATTTGGGTGAAGGTTCTTCTTCATTTGAAGTAGAGGCTACTTCGGGTTCGACCCCACAAGGAGCTTCTAATGTCTCTTGTGCACCTAAGAGCACTTGTATATGATGATGTGAAAATTGATGATCTTTTTTTTAGAGAATAAAATTCCATCATCCTCCCATGTCTTAAGCGTTCATAATAAATACATCAATACCTTTCCAATGCCCAACGAATTCCCCCCTCTTCCTTGGATTTCCATATGGAGGACAATAATAACCACCATCCACAATAGTCGTTGGTAAACCCCCAAAACTCACTGGAAATGTATTCCTTGGAGCTTATAATGATCTTGACACTTAGTGACCTTTACACCTACAACTTCATTGTATTGCATACTTTATAAAGGAAAATTTTGGTACTGTATTCAATGTAATCATTTTCCTCTTTATCACATAATTTCTAATAAATTAACACAAGGTAAATTATAGTTGATCAATGACTGATAAGTAATGTATTTTGTGATATGAAATGAAGGATTATTTCCTTGTCTATGAACATTAGAATACATGATTTGTCAAAGTTTTATATTTCTAACTACACACAAACATTATCATTTTCACAGAACCAAAAGAGAGAGAGAAAGGAGAGAGAAAAAATGAAAGAGTCATTTTTGAAACTCATACTTGTTTTCCCGTTCCATGCAACTTAGATAAAAAGATACATGTATTCAAGAAAAGTTAAACAATTGCAAAATATATCTAAGGTAAAATGATCTATTTTATGAAGATCTAAGATTCTATTTATCTTCATTGTTTGAATTTGAAATAAGATTGTATTGATCAAGGAGGGAATGCGCTCTTCTAATATTTTCATATGCTATTAAGAAAATTCCAATCTTTACATTAGTCAACGTGTCCTTCTACATTTACTGTGGTCTGAGAATCTATCCAACAAATGGTGGAACTTCTCCTTGGAAAACGCTTGTTCAAAACAAATGTCCAAAAATTAACTGATTTATTTAACAACCAATCCAAAGACTAGAAGCATTGGTATGTTTTGAAAGATGAATTTAAGCTCACTTCTACATCGCAGTGGATCCTAGATAAGTTTACAAGCATTATTCCAAACAATCTTCCCATTGAGATTGGCTTGCGAGACCCTTTGGCCTAGTCATGGATTGGCATTTGAATTTCTCCAAAGCCTTTAAACATTATAAGCCAAGTGATGGATATCAATGGCTATGCCCACAATCCAACACTGATGCTACGATTAATAAGATCTGGTGCCTTCATTTAAAACAAAGGACCTAGCTCTTTTATATTCCCTCACTATGAAAACCTATTATAGAGCCAAAAAAAACATTCCTTCACTATGAAAGCCTATTATAGAGAAAAAAAAAACAATATTTGTGTGGTCCCTCATGATGGGAGGCCTTGTAAAGGATTCTTATAATATATTCTTCAAAATATAGTAGGTGACAATGTCAAAATATTGGTATCGATGTCATGCAAAAATCACAAAACATTTGAAATATCAAAAAATAAAAATAGTGAACTCACCAAAATCACTCCAAGCATCCCAGGGTAGGAGTGTTAAGTGGATATATTTGTAAAATTACGTACCCTTTTAAGGCCACTCTTGGATAATAATAGTAAATTACTAGACAAACTATGCTCACGGAGGTTGTAAGTTCCCCTGACTTTTGCATTAGACTTACATCTTGACTCACAAGATCATATAACATCTCGTTCATCTTGAATTTTGGTTTGAATCACATAGAATGTGTGTTCCCCTTGGATTTTGTCAATACCTCACAAGACTGGTTGATTCTCCAAATTTGCCTGGCTAGTCTCAGGGTGGCCCATATGGCCTCTCATTGGAGAATGATTGTCAATGCTGCCAAATTTAACACCAACCTACCTCACCTCTACCAAGGCAAGATCTCAAATCTCCCCATCATACCATCCATGGCTCTTAGGTCCACCTACCCTCATCTCCACATGCAAGTGAATCAACAAAACCATCTCAAATGGAGCTAATTATACTCATGAAAGAGAAATGGCTATGTCCCTGTAACTAGCAATACTTTGGGTGAGAGTGCACCTAGTGTTGTAAAATTGTCAAGAAATAGTAAAAAATATTCCCATACATGAATCTCTCCATTAGTGTTAGAAATTATCCTACTACTCAATGAGTCACAAGCGACCCCCCTATCCATCCTCAAAATACAAAGCATAATGCATCATCCACCCACCAACTCAATCCTCTTAGTTAGGCACTATCCCTCCACCTTCTATGTCCATGGCCTTTAGAATTGGTCCATCACAATATTTAAGGCCCCTTTCCCTTAAAGAGTCATCTTTAGGTATACTACCTCTCCCTGTACCAACAATCCAACCATAAAATAGATGTCTTGTATTTTTATATCCAAACACTACCCTTCAACATCAAAACAGTTGTCAATATTCCACATCCCTGTGATGTGTTCTAGAATATAAGGTTAGTGTGAATCTATGGGATCTAAAATAAATTTAGGAGTTTGCATCAACAAAACAAATTATGTGCCTCATCTACATCACTAGCAACTAACTACCATAAGACCTCATGATCTTTCTCTCACCACTTATAAGAAATAAAACCTACAAACATCAAAATAACAAAACTTGTCAACATTGTGTGACCATCCAACTTAAATGCCATGTAATTTTATGATTGTGCACAACCTCAAAATATATGACCTATGCAATTACCACCAATACGTGGGAGATCCACACATCTTTGGCATGATTGTGCAATTGTGCACCCCTAACCCTAATATCTCGTGCTAATTCATAATTGTTGAAGCTTTTTTTTTCATGCATGTATGCACGATTATTGCTTTAATACCTATGTTGTTCATTATGACCCCCAACATGTAGTTTTATAGGCCCAAAATCCATCAAAATTGAAAATTGAATAGACAAAATTGTAGATCAAGCGAAATGCACTAACCTAGCACAGGTGAAATAAAAATTAGATGATCCAAATTACCTATTGTCGTCTTTTAAATATTTTTCAAGTTCAAACATGTTTTAGTGAGTGGATTTACCCTTATAAGCTCCCTTTTTCTCCCTAATTGAATGGTAATGCACCTCCCTACACGGGTTTCCCTAGTTTAGCATGCTTTTCATGTTGGCACCCATGTCATTTTTCCTCATACAAGTGGGAGTCCTTGTAGTCTATGGTTTCATAATGAGCCTCATACCTTGCTCTTAATAGTTGTTAACATTTTCCCAATGGACTCTCAAGCAGTTACACTTTGGTTTATTTCCCTCCTTTGGACTCAGGATGATGAACCATTGGTTCACCACATTTCCATGTTAAAACTCCATATGCAATCAAGTCTCCATCATTCACCCCATCCAAGTATATGCACCCTTGGTAGATACCCCCATTTGTTGTCATATTTCCTATCCATGATTTAGAATCATTTTCATTCCACTATTTTTGTCCACTTTCACAAATGAAGGTGTTTACACCAAAGACATCACTAATTAACTTATACAAACACAATGAAGCACATGAATCATAAAATAATGAGAAATTACTAAGTTATCTAAGTCAAATCGTTCAAATGACCAAAGATATGACTATGTGGCACATAAATTCATGGGCCATGTAGATTGTGTGCATAATCCTTCAATACTTTCACAAGGTTCCTATATGACATCAACACGATAAATTTTGCAATATCACAAGTGCCACATTGCTTCCATGTAAACTTCCAGCCTAGAAATTCTTAGTAGTGTTGGTTGTTTGGTTATCTTTGTGAGAAGGTTCACAAAAGAGGCTTCCTTTACTTGAATCCACCTTTACTTGAATACACCTTCACTAGCTCCACATCGATTGGCAGTTGACTGAGAAGATTATTCAAAGGTTTTCTTTTCCCTTCTCCTTAAATTTTCGTTTATTACATGTTAAAGGATGTAATTGATTTAGCTTTGCTCACTCACATATTTTTTACTTTTTATTTTTTGTATGCACCAACAATTCCAACCTATTGACTAAGTACATTTAGTACACCCTTTCACCAAATCACACACAACACCTCTTTTAGCCAGCTCACCTCCTTGTCCCTTTTTGTCCTTGTCCATTTAAGATGAGTTTTTCTTTTACATGTTCCAAAGAAATGCTACTAGGTGGGCATACTTTTTTACAAACCTTTAATAATATGCCTTTAAGCCCAAAAATATTCTTTAGAGATATTTTTTAAGTTTAGCCACCATGTGATTGCATTGACTCTATTTGGATCAGCTTTGATTCTCTCCTTTGGAATTATGTGGCCTACATATTCAACTTCTTCTCTACTAAATGTGCACTTCAACATTTTAGCATAAAATTGGTTTTATCCAATAATGGCTATTATAAAACATATATATAAACAATAATTGTAAAATATTATTATAACCATATATATAACTAATACATTTATATATATTTCAAATTTCCAATGGGTTTCCAACTATGCAAGTTATCATATAGTGATTATGTCATTGAATTGCATAGGTTGGGAGTAATGACATGCATAGTACATGTATTTCATATTCCATCAATCTAATCTTGCTCACCTGCATGGTACTTATATTCAATATTTCCTATGTATTGCATTACTCATGCCATTTTACCTTCATATGACTATAGTGGTTCTCATCCACCTATTATAATGCCTCCTCAATCCTAAATTTAGTATGATGGGACTAGGGTTCAATAATTTTACCAAAGCGATCTCACAAAATGGGTACACATGAGTATTGTTTGACCACATAGATACGATGGTAGAAAGTTTCAATTGTACTAGAAGATAGAATCTCTCAGGTGCATGGTGATGAATAGTTTGTGTCATGGGAATTTTATTGTCTATTTTATTGTAAACGTTGTAGATAATTTGGAGTGTGCATAAATTCAAATCAACGGGGGAGTTTATATATAGAATGTGGCATTCCAAAGGCTTCAAGATATTCGTAGCTTCTGACTTGCTTTTCAAATTTTTCTTACATATTCAAAATTTGTAAATTAAAAAATTGACAATGTCATAATATGTTACACCTCATATTGTAAAAGGTTCCACTTTATGATCTTCATCACATTCATGGAAATTTGATGTTGGCTCCTTGGAGCTATTGAATCGACTTGGGGGGATTCACCTTTATGGATCCCTTTATCTTCATGGAAGCATATCATTTTATGCAGGTCTTTGGTTGGGGGAGTCTCACTTCTCCTTGTTGGAGACTTGACCAGGCCTTTCTTCTAGAGCATTCATCTGGTCGGTATCTTGCACAATTGATCATGCATCTTGTGGACCACTTGCTATTTTGGGATATGGAGCACTCTCCATGTTAAGAATATTTTATTGTATTTGTATGCAAGCATCTTCGAGGGCGCACTATTGAGGCATTATTTTACTATTTGATGGAGCACTTGACATGGTCAACCACTCATTTATAGGAGGCACATCACCTTCAAGTGCTATTTTTAGAGGATGTTGCTTAACTACTACATTATTTTATTATTATTTGAATTGTCATGGAGTTAGTTAGAAAATATTGTATTTTATTGTAACAAAGATGAATTTCCCTCTATATAAAGAGGAGCTTCTCTTCTTTTCATGAGGGATTTGGCACTTGGATATTTAGGAGTTAGAGAAGTGACAAAGTATCAATATTAGGAATTGAAGCTTGATGGAACTCCTTTGAAAAACCATTCTTGAATATTAATGGAAACTTGAGGTATTGATCCAATTTGATGTATGGTTTATTTATGCCTTTCAATTTGTTTTTCATGTTGTTGTAGATTTTTGTTGTTGTCATTCTTTTATAAAAGCTTAGTAATGAATTTATTCATCTAGGAGTAAGCAATTTGAGGAGGCTCTCCCTTTTGCTATATTTGTTTTATTTATTTATGCCTATGTCCTCATTTTTATCATCATCTAAGTTGCATATTTGGAAGCACATTACAACCATAAAACAACACCTTTATAATTTTATTTATGAGTGGAAATCTTAGCCCCTAAGACTAGTTTTCTACAACATATTTCCAGCAAATACTTAAGGTTCAAATGTATCAAATTATGACCTTTCTACCTTAAGTGCATAGCTTAAATATGAATGTATCAAATAGTTACTTTATTTACTAATTTGTAGAAGATGGTAAAAAATCCTCTTCTATCATATGACTTGCTTCAAAGTAGTTGTTTGTGACACACTCTCTCATTTATCCAATGCCTTATGACTCCATTAGCTCATGATTGATAGGAACTATTTTCCTTCCATCTCTTTTTATCATTTGCGTGTCCTTCATTTTCATATCTTGTCCTCATCTTGACATCGTCCAATTATTACTCATGTAGTTACATACTGGGGAAATTACATAGTGAATGGTGCAAATGATGATAGGAGACTTGATAAAAATCTAAGGGGAGTACAAATTTGTTTTTTTTGTTTTTAAACAATACAGTGTCGTCGAATATCCGACCCCATGAAGTTTGAATATGATGGAAATGCCATAGGTATGACGCCTTATGGAGTCAGATATCTGACGACCCAAGGAACAGGATGGTTTGACTCCATGAATTTTGCATCCGTTACGACCACGACATAGGTCTGACGCCCTTATGGAGTCAGATATCTGAACCCTATGGGGTAGGATGATCGATGACCCAACCACTGTTCTGATAGGTTCGGAAGTCAGATATCTGACATCTATAGGGGAAAAATGATCGACAACCCAACATTTGATCCAACGGCTGTGGAAGTCTGATAATCGACTACTTCTATTATGTGTCAAATAACTGACCACGTCCCACTAATGCTCAAACAAAAATAATTCCGTCGAATTTTAGACGCATAACTATCAAATTTCAGACATATTAGCCATTGGATTTTGGGTACAAATGTAGTTGTGTCTAGGTATAGGTATAGGTCTAGATGTGGCGAGGAAAGGAAAGAAAATGCAAGGCATGGTAAGGCAAGGAAAGGAATGACAAGGCAAGGCATGTCATGTGTTATGACATATAGTTGTCATGGGCAGCATATCGTCCAAGTTCGTGGTTTGCATAGGAAGCGTCTGAGTACGGCATATAGAGCAGCTCATTTTGGGATTCAAATACAAACAGGTGGGCCCAGTTTTCAATGGCGGAAATCCCCTATGAATTTCAAATTAGTGGCTCTCGAGTATCTCGAACTATAGAGTTGCGTGAAGTATAGCGCTGGAGCAAAGAGTCCCGAAGTGCCGAAGTCCCGAAGTGTCGAAGGCCTGAAGTCCCGAAGGGCTGAAGTAATTCTTAGCTGTTCGATTCAAGTGGGCCACGTGTCGTCATATTCTCAGCTTCAGAGGTTTTACTTGGAGGGAAATGGAGTTTGGGAATTGAAATTCCTGAAGTTCGATCCGCGAAGCAAATCTCGGTCGTTGTTTTGAAGGGGATAATCTGATCTGTCAATCTAAAAAGCACCAAAGTTGAGTCGTTGATCAGAGGGCCTAATCTCAGATCACAAGATCAATAGCCATGACAAATTGTGGGGTCAGAAGGTGTGCATGTTTTAAAATCTTAGGGGCAGGCCGCAATTGAAACCGTGGCTGCAATTGAAACCGTGGCTTTTAAAAAAGGGATGTGTGGCAGTTCATGGTGAATTGTGGGGACAAAAGCAGTTTTCTTTCAGACCACTCTTGGTAGTGCCCGCAGTCGCACAATTGCATAGGGTCATGGCCCTAGGTCACATTGAATATGGAGCGCTGGAAAGGAGCTGCGTCAAAGGCCGAAAGAATTTGTATTTGTAACAAAAGAAGATTTGCATGGTCTCGAGACACCGGGATTGACTCGAAGAAGTCATGGGAACCGTCTGGAAAATTCATGGGTGTCAGTCATTGTCATGATCCTGATGAATCCAGTTACTGGAAATGGGAGTGGTGGTTGAAACTTCAACTCACTCCATAAATGGAAAGTAGGCTGAGGACAGTCACAAGTGTAGATTGGTAATCTAAAGTTTCCTTCTGGACGGATTTTCTTGCAAAACACATAACTAAGGCGAGCTCGTGTCTGACCTAAGAAGGCCTGCACAGTCTGACAGAGCAGGCACTAACTGAAAAATTTAAATGCAGTGGTCTGATCATGCTCCCGTTGGTTGCAACATTTCTGAGTATATATATGCAATTTTAGTATTTTTTTTATGGTCGATGGTTGAGCTAGGCTCCCATATTGTAAAGTTTTGATGAAGCTCTGGTTCTCTGGTTATGTATTTATTTTTGAGAATTCTTGATTAATATAAGTCATCTTTCTTACTCCATATTATTTTCCTCCGATACTGAGAGAGTTCATGATTGACTGATTCACATGGATTGTTGTGACTGTATTATGATGAATGTTTGATTATAGTGATGTTATAATTTCTTCATTTTCTTTGAGATTTGAATTAAAGAGGATCTTGTGTTTAAGTTTTTCCTCCTTAGGTTGTTGGAAGACCAAATGTCCATGGTAGACCTCTACACCCTCCTCAAAAAAGTATTCCCTCTATTCACCCTTACTACAACTTACTGACTAAAGTTGATTCAAGACCTCAACTGCTTGCGCATACCAGTCCAGATTTCTGAGTTAGAACGATATTTTCTTGAGTCTGTGGCCATTTAACCCCCTTTAAATTTATTCATTGTGACATAAAAAACCGATGAGTACCGGGCTTACCTCCAATGCAATCTAGAGGTGACTTCTAGTGCTAACATTTATGGCTTCGTTGCCGGGGAACGAATTGAAGAAATTTCCCTGGGATAGAATGACAAAGAGCTTCTGATTCTGAAGGTGCATAAGATATTAGAACCATTGAAGATTGCAGTTTTCACCTGACAACTCCACAATCAAAGACTCCATTGGGGAGGATCCTTATAACATAAATATGATCATGCATAAAGGGATTACCAAGTATCACTTTAGGAGCTTACTTCATGAAATCTTGTTTTTCCTTATCAGCTCATTCCTATCTTCCCCTTTACATATAAAGAGGATTATCCTCTGCTTTGTCTATTCAGAATATTATAAGCCTTCCTTTATTAATCCATCCTTCGAAGAAGAAGACGTCCCTTCTTCTAGTGTTGTAGATGTTGATCGTGTGTCTTCACCGCAACCTATTCATAAGGATGAAATTCATATTGAAACCCCCCCCTAAATTCAATTGCCCTTGAAGCCTTGAGGAGGTCGAAAATGATCCAAAACCTTCTCAAATATCATCACATCCTACTGTTACTGTTGAACCTTGCCATCAATGTGTTAAAACTCATATTCAGCCCACTATTTTTCAAACTAGGATCAAAGACAATATGTTTAAACCTTTAAAGCTTCCATATCATCGACATCCTTATCCTCTTGATTTCTTTGAGTACTTTCCTCAATTTTCTGGAAAGGATCATGTTACATCTGAGAGGCATATGGAGGATTTCGAGAACATTATTAATCAGTTTGAGATAGTTCATGAGGATGTTACAATGAGTTTGTTCTCCAAATCCTTGTTACTAGATGTTGTTGTATGGTTTAAGGGTTTGGGAGCTGACTCCATTGGTTCCTGGATTGAATTATGAAATAGATTTTTAAAGGGTTGGGGTGAGAACATGTCATTTGATCAATACCTACATGAGTTCACTACTTTGAGAATGAGAAAAAAGGAAGTTATGTATTCTTTTAATCGAAGGTTTCACATCTTGTATTGCAGCCTGCCCCTAGAAATTAAACCTTCTGAGACCGTTGGCATGGTGTATTACATAGTGTCTCAACACTCTGACCTTGTTTTGTATCTTAGGGAAATAAAATCTACAGCTCTATCACAGTCATTCATGGATAATGAGGAAGTGGAGGAGAACCGTCAAGCTTGTGGCAGGATTCAAAGTCAGTATCATGTCAACTCTGAACATGAGGCAAGTTTTACTTTCTTTCCTTATGAAGGAAAGACCGTGGATGATTTTGTCCTCGAATAAATTATCTTGGACAACCTTGTTTCTAAGGAAGTCACTGTCTCAAACATTGACCAAGAGTTGTTTGTTGTTGAGAAAGACTTTGGTGATGAATGCTTTGCTGGTCGAGAGCACCCCGAAACAAGACGTTTTGAATGTCAAGAGTCAAAGGTATTTTATGAACATACCAGTGATGTTGTTGAACAAAATTTTCCTATGTTTTGTTTGGACCCTTTTGGCACAATTCTGGTTTATGATGATGATTTTGATCCTTGTAAATTCTATGGAGGTGTTGAAAGGGATTTTCATATGTATTTGATCTATCATCCATCAACCATAAATGAACAGTCCTATGTTGATGAAAATCATGTGTATGAACAGATAGAAGTAGCAGTTACTATTGTTCCTGAAATGGATATTTTTCACAGTTATATTCTTGATGAAATTATTGTCTTAGATATTGATCATAGATATGAGGGGAAACCCATTTTTGATGAATATTATAGTGATGATGAGAAGCAGACTATCCCCATGGTATGTGTAGAGATGATCAACAATCAGCCCACGGGTGGTTCTGAAGTTATGAAGAAGATTTTTGACCCACAGATGCATGTGTATGTCATTCAATCAGGTGTGCCTATAGAAGACATCAAACAAACTATCAGTGGCTATGACACAATGAAGGTAACCTTCAACAAGTTCATCATGTGTTGCCTTCAGTTTCATGACCCTGTCGATGAGTACATAGAGTTATACTTCTCAAACTCTTTGGAGCATGTAGGCTTGATATTTTTAGCAGCATTTGAAAGTAATATGGACGATCATAAGAATGTAATTAGTCAACTTCCACACTCTCCTTTTTTTTATGGATCACTTGCAGTGAAGCGAAGGATTCGATTATCAAATAGTTTGAATGGCTCTGGTGGAAGTTTTCCTTCACTTAGCCCATTGTAAAAGTCAGTTAGATTAGGTTTTGTACATAAATAAGATCCTTTTGAACCGTGTGTGTTTGTTTTCCTTTCCTAAGTAGAATAGTGTACATGTGATCCTCCGCAGGATGCTTTTGAGCATGACTCCATAGCCCAATGCAGAAGGCGATTGGAACTACTCGTTATTGGTAGCTCATAAGAAGCATGCCATCCCCTGTGGAGCCAAATTTTATCACATATAGTTTTCAAGGGCAGCAGGTCGTCCAAGTTCATGGTCTTCACAAGAAGTGTCTGAGCGCAACATGCAGAGCAACTCATTTCAGGCTTAAAAACAAATAGGCAGGCCTAGTTTTCAATGGCAAAAATCCCCTATGAAGTTCATATTTGCAGCTCCTGGATATCTGGAACTGTAGAGTTGCGTGAAGTATAGCGCCAGAGAAAAGAGTCTCGAAGTGCCGAAGTCCCAAAGTCCTGAAGGGCCGAAGTAATTCTCAGTCATCTGATTCAAGTGGGCCACATGTTGTCAGATTCTCAGCTCTGAAGGTTTTACTTGGAGGGAAATGGAGTTTGAGAATTGAAATTCTTGAAGTTCGATCCATGAAGCAAATCTCGGTCATTGTTTTGAAGGGGAAGATCCGATACGTCAATCTAAAAAGCGCCAGAGCTGAGTTATTGATCAGAGGGCCTAATCTTAGATTGCAAGATCAATGATCATGCCAAATTTCAGGGTTGGAAGGTGTGCATGTTTTAAAATCTCAAGGGTGAGCCACAATTAGAACCGTGGTTTTTAAAAAAGGGGTGTGTGGCTGTTCATGGTGAATTGCGGGGAAAAAAGCGGTTTGCTTTCAGAACACCCTTGGTAGTGCCCGCATTCACACAATTGCATAGGGTCATGGCCCTAGGTCACATTGAAGATGGAGCGATGGACAGGAGTTGTGCCAAAGGTCGAAAGCGTTTGTATTGGCCACAGAAGAATATCTTCATGGCCTTGGGACATCGAGGTTGACTTGAAGAAGTCATGGGCATCGCCTAGAACATTCATGGGTGTCAAGCCTCGTCACGATCCCGATGAAGGAAGATAATGGAAATGGGAGTGGTGGTTGAAACTTCAACTCACTCCATAAATGTAAAGCAGGTTGAGGACGACCGCGAGTGAGGATTGGTAATCCAAAGTTTCCTTCTGGATGGATTTTCCTACAAAACACATAACTGAGGCGAGCTCGCGTCTAACTTGAGAAGGCCTGCAAAATATGAAAGAGAAGGAACCAACTGAAAACTTTAAATGCAGTGGTCCGATCACGCTCCCGGTGGTTGCAACATTTCTAAGTATATATAGGCAGTTTGAGTATTTTGTTATGGTCGGTGGTTGAGATAGGCTCCCATATTTTAAAGTTTTGATGAAGCTCTGGTTCTCTGGTTATGTATTTGTTTTTGAACCTAGTCCAAGATCCTCTTAATGTTTCTCCAAGTGCACTATCCCAATTCTTTCTCTCACAATCGGCTGATCACTTTAGGGGAAGGGAAGGGATTATATAGGAGAAAAGGCTAGAGAGGAAATACTGAAGAAAAAACTCATAAGGGGTTGCAAATACTTGGGCAAGGAGGGAAAATGGATTTGGGAAGAGTTTCATTGTTCTAATGCTTGATGTTCTAATGGGACCCCAAGACCTCCTTTTATATGAAAAAAGGATGGTTATTCAGTTTGGGGACAGGATACAGCGGGTGAATCGGTTGGGAAACCCTCAATAGCCCGTAAACTTTGTCGAATTCCTTGCAAATTTTTTTTTTTCTGCAACTTTTGGAGGCAAACGCAGGTTTTTTAGTATGCAACTAGCGTATGTATATGGGTTTTCTAGCATACTACAAGCATATGTACGCGAGAAGTAATGCACCAGGGCACATACATGCTCCAAAAAATGGTTTTTTAAAGAGAGATCCTCAGCAGTAGTTTGGAAAATTGTGCAAGTAGAAAGGCCAATGCCATGTATGCATAGGAATGGAATTTTAGGGCTATAACACCTCTATGCATACATTCCCCTCATGGATAGATGCATGCTCCTCCAAAAGGTCAACTTGATGTTCTAACAATCCTTCCTCACAGAGGGAGGTCTTTGCTCCACCAACTACCTCATATTTGAATTCCTCTTTCATATTCTTCTGTAATATTCCAGATATAAAAAGTATGCAAAATAGAAATAAATAGCTAGAAATGGCATATGAACAACAATATAACCAAAACAATACCATGATAATACCATAATGATAGAAAAATAACACCAGAAATAACACTTTGATTACCGAGAGCAATGTTCACTTGCCTCTTCGAGGGGGAAACCTCCAGCAGAGCAGATCTCTATTACAATAATATCCAAGACAAAACTAATCATACCCTTGACTCCTATTTATAGTAAATATCTCTATCAAAAGAACAATGTTGAGGAATATCCTTTTAGAAGTGAAAGATTCTATTAGGTCTTCTTACATTGGACTTATTTCTAGGCCTTATTAATATTGAACTTTATTACATAGAAATATATTATTCTACCTACATGAGGGGTTCGGTCTCTAACATGTTCTCCCCCTTAAAAACAACCTTGTCCTCAAGTCTTGAGATGAGGAAATTGTTGCAGAATAGTAGTTGGTTCCCAATTGGCATCTATTGGAGTTGTATCTTTCCATTGGACTAACACTTCCTTGATGGTTTGCTAACGCAGATGACACTCACACTAGTCCAAAACTGCTTGTGGTTGTAGCCAAATGGATCCTTCTTCATCCAACTCTGAAAGGTCAGTTTGAGTTTGGCACTTAGTTCCAATCACCTTCTTTAAGCGTGAAACATGAAAAACATGATGGAGCTTAGAATGATTGGGCAAAGCTAACTAATAGGCCACCTGTTCCACACGCTTGAGAATTGTGTAAGGACCATAACATTTGGGTGCTCGTATCTGAAAATGGTCAGCCTTGAGGGAAGTTTGCTTGTAAGGTTGCAGTCGAAGAAACACCTGATCCCTTATGCAAATTGACGTTCAGAGTGACCTTTATCTGCTTGTTGCTTCATGCGATTTTGGGCCATTACCAAATTCTCTTTGAGGGTATGGAGAATAACCTCTCAAACTGTAAGTGTTTGTTCAATTTCCTGGACCTTTGAGACACCTAGAAAATATGAGAGAAATGAAGGTGGATTTTGTCCATATACCGCTTCAAAAGGAGTAAAGCGGGTAGTTGTATGGTAAGAAGTGTTGTACCACCATTCATCTAGTGGTAACCATTGATCCCATTGATTTTGCCTCTCCAATGCAAAACACTTCAAATTTGTTTCCGAACACTTGTTGACCACTTCAGTTTGACCATCAGTCTGGCGATGTTAATTTGTGTTGAGATGCAATTGGATACCCTGGAGCTTGAATAGTTCTTGCCAAAAATTGTTGGTGAAAGTTGGGTCGTGATCATAAACAATAGAATGTGGCATGCCATGAAGCTTGAAGACATGGTCCATGAAAATTTGAAGCACAATGGAGGTTGTAAATGGGTATTGAAGAGCACAGAAATGAGCATACTTGGAAATACGATCAACTATCACCATGATGACTGATTTATTTCCCGATTTAGGTAAGCCTACAATAAAATCCATAGAGCTATCCCGCCAAATAGCAGGTGGAATCGGAAGCGATTGTAGTGTGCCAGGAGATTTGACTGTTTATCCCTTGTTGCGTTGACACACATCACATTTAGACACAAATTTATGAACTTCCTATTTCATACCATCCGAGAAAAAAGAAATGTTTGACCCGGTCATAGGTTTTGGACAACCCCGAGTGCCCAACTATGGGTGTAACATGAAGCTCAAAAAGTACCGTGGATTTAAGTTTTGACTAGGTACTTAAATATAAATGGCCTTTCTATCGAAGCTCATCATTGAGCTAAGAGTACCCCGGGGAGATTGGAGAATTGGACTGCAATTGTTGTGTTAGATGGGAAATTTTGGAATCTTGTAGCCATTCCTGGAAAATAGCTTGGAGCCAATCTAGTACAATGAAGGAGAGAGAAAAAAGGGACCCTTCATCTTCATATTTTCTGGAAAGTGCATCAACAACCACATTGTATTTTCCTTTCTTGCAAATAATCTCATAATCATATCCAAAGAGCTTAGTCACCCATTTTTGTTTCTCAGGGGAGGAAAGGCGTTGTTCCATAAAATACTTGAGACTTTGATGACTTGTCTTAATTTGGAAGCATTTCCCCAAAAGATAAGGGCGCCAAATATCCACGACATGCAAAATAGCCAACATTTACTTTTCATAGATTGATTTTCCCAAATTTCTCTCTGACAGTTGTTTGCTGGTAAAGGCCAAAGGCCAACCCTCTTGCATAAGGATGACATCAATTCCTTTCCCAAAATCATCACATTCCAAGACCAAGGTATTTGTGAATTCAGGAAGGGCCAGGACTGGAGTGGTGCACATAGCCATATGCAAGGTTTGAAAAGCCCAAGCAGCTACTGGAGTCCAAGTGAAAGAATTATTTTTAAGGAGATCAGTGAGAGGTGTCGCAATATTTCCATAATTCTTAATAAACTTGCGATAATAACCTGTTAAACCAAGAAATCCACGCAATATTTTGAGAGTATTTGGGTGAGGTCAATCTTGCATAGCTTAAATATTTTTAGGATCCACCCTGACACCAGCCTTGCCAACAACGTGACCCAAGTACTTGACTTCCGAGGCGCCAAAAGAACATTTTGATTGTTTGAGGAAAAGTTAGTGTTGCGAGAGTAGATGGAGAATTTGATCCACATGGAAAAGATGAAATTGCCAAGTTTTACTATAGATGAGAATATCATCAAAGAAAACTATGACAAAATGACGAAGAAAAGGATGGAAGACATGATTCATGAGGCTTTGGAATGTGGAGGGGGAATTACATAGGCCAAAGGGCATGACCAAAAACTCATAGTGACCCTCATGAGTTCGAAAGGAAATCTTGGGTATGTCAGCTTCTTGCATACGTATCTGCTGGTAGCCAGAACGCAGATCATGTTTAGTGAAG
>JASDQU010737246.1:258890-271561 GCA_032191745.1 Picea mariana | reverse complement strand
TATAGAGTTGCACAAAGTATAGTGCTGGAGCAAAGAGTCCCGAAGTGTCGAAGTCCTGAAGTGTCGAAGGCCTGAAGTCCCAAAGGGATGAAGTAATTCTCAGCTGTCCGATTCAAGTGGGCCACGTGTCATCATATTCTCAGCTCCAGACGTTTTACTTGGAGGGAAATGGAGTTTGAGAATTGAAATTCTTGAAGGATGATCCGCGAAGCAAATCTCGGTCGTTGTTTTGAAGGGGATAATTTGATCTATCAATCTAAAAAGCACCAGAGCTGTGCTGTTGATCAGAGGGCCTAATATTAGATCGCAAGATCAATGGTCATGACAAATTGTGGGGTCGGAAGGTGTGCATGTTTTAAAATCTTAGGGGCAGGCCGCAATTGAAACTGTGGCTTTTAAAAAAGGGACACGTGGCAGTTCATGGTGAATTGCGGGGACAAAAATGGTTTGCTTTCAGAACACTCTTGGTAGTGCCCGTAATCATGCAATTGCATAGGGTCATGGCCCTAGGTCACATTAAATATGGAGCGATGGAGAGGATTTGCGTCAAAGGTCGAAAGCATTTGTATTTGTCACAAAAGAAGATCTGCATGGCCTCGAGATGCCGAGATTGACTTGAAGAAGTCAGGGGAACCGCCTGGAAAATTCATACGTCAGTCCTCGTCACGATCTGGATGAAGCCAGTTAATGGAAATGGGAGTGGTGGTTGAAACTTCAACTCACTCCATAAATGGAAAGCAAGCCGAGGACAGTCGCGAGTGCAGATTGGTAATCTGAAGTTTCCTTCTGGATGAATTTTCTTGAAAAACACATAAATAAGGCGAGCTCGTGTCTGACCTGAGAAGGTCTGCACAGTTTGACAGAGAAAGCACCAACTAAAAAATTTAAATGCAGTGGTCCAATCATGCTCCCGGTGGTTGCAACATTTCTGAGTATATATAAGCAGTTTTAGTATTTTTTTTATGGTCGATGGTTGAGCTAGGCTCCCTATTGTAAAGTTTTGATGAAGCTCTGGTTCTCTGGTTATGTATTTATTTTTGAGACTTCTTGATTAATAAAAGTCATCTTTCTTACTCCATATTATTTGCCTCTGATACTGAGAGAGTTCATGATTGAATGATTCACATGGATTGTTGTGACTGTATTATGATGAATGTTTGATTATAGTGATGTTATAATTTCTTCAGTTTCTTCGAGATTTGAATTAAAGAGGATCTTGTGTTTAAGTTTTTCCTCCTTAGGTTGTTGGAAGACCAGATGTCCACGACAGACCTCTACACCCTCCTCACAAAAGTATTCCCTCTATTCACCCTTACTACAACTTACTGACTGAAGTTGATTCAAGACCTCAACTGCTTGCGCATACCCGTCCAGATTTCTGAGTTAGAACGATATTTTCTTGAGTCTGCGACCATTTGACCCCCTTTAAATTTATTCATTGTGACATAAAAAACCGATGAGTACTAGGCTTACCTCCAATGCAATCTAGAGGTGACTTCTAGTGCTAACATTTATGGCATCGTTGTCGGGGAACGAATTGAAGACCTTTCCCTAGGATAGAATGAAAAAGAAATTCTGATTCTGAAGGTGCATCAGATATTAGAACCATTGAAGATTGCAGTTTACACCTGGAAACTCCACAATCAAAGACTCCATTAGGGAGGATCCTTATAACAGAAATATGATCATGCATAAAGGGATTACCAAATATCAGTTTATGAGCTTACTTCATGAAATCTTGTTTTTCCTTATCAGCTCATTCCTGTCTTCCCCTTTACATATAAAGAGGATTATTCTTTGCTTTGTCTATTCAGAATATTATAAGCCTTCCTTTATTAATCCATCCTTCGAAGAAGAAGATGTCCCTTCTTCTTGTGTTGTAGATGTTGATATTGTGTCTTCACTGCAACCTATTCATAAGGATGAACTTCATATTGAAACCCCCCCTAAATTCAATCACCCTTGAAGCCTTGAGGAGGTTGAAACTGATCCAAAACCAAAACCTTCTCAAATATCATCACATCCTGCTGTTACTGTTGAACCTTGCCATCAGTGTGTTAAAACTCATATTCAACCCACTATTTTTCAAACTAGGATCAAAGACAATATGTTTAAACCTTTAAATCTTCCATATCATCGTCATCGTTATCCTCTTGATTTCTTTGAGTACTTTTCTCAATTTTCTAGAAAGGATCATGTTACATCTAAGAGGCATATGGAGGATTTCGAGAACATTATTGATCAGTTTGAGATAGTTCATGAGGATGTTTCAATGACTTTGTTCTCCAAATCCTTGTTAGGAGATGTTGTTGTATGGTTTAAGGGTTTGGGAGATGACTCCATTGGTTCCTGGATTGAATTATGCAATACATTTTTAAAGGGTTGGGGTGAGAACAAGTCATTTGATCAATACCTACATGAGTTCACTACTTTGAGAAGGGGAAAAAAGGAAGTTATGTATTCTTTTAATCGAAGGTTTCACAGCTTGTATTGCAGCCTGATCCTGGAAATTAAACCTTCTAAGACTGCTGGCATGGTGTATTACATAGTATCTCAACACTCTGACCTTGTTTTGTATCTTAGGGAAATAAAATCTACATCTCTATCATATTTATTCATGGATAATAAGGAAGTGGAGGAGAACCATCAAGCTTGTGGCAGGATTCAAAGTCAGTATCATGTCAACTCTGAACACGAGGCAGGTTTTACTTGCTTTCCCTATGAAGGAAAGACCGTGGATGATTTTGTCCTCGAATCAGGTATCTTGGACAACCTTGTTTCTGAGGAAGTCACTGCCTCAAACATTGACCAAGAGTTGTTTGTTGTTGAGAAAGACTTTGGTGATGAATGCTTTGTTGGTAGAGAGCACCCTGAAACAAGACGTTTTGAATGTCAAGAGTCAAAGGTTTTTTATGAACATACTAGTGATGTTGATGAACAAAATTTTTCTATGTTTTGTTTGGACCCTTTTGGCACAATTCTGGTTTATGATGATGATTTTGATCCTTGTAAATTCTATGGAGGTGTTGAAAGGGATTTTCATATGCATTTGATCTGTCATCCATCAACCACAAATGAACATCCCTATGTTGATGAAAATCATGTGTATGAACAACTAGAAGTAGCAGTTACTATTGTTCCTGAAGTGGATATTTTTCACAGTTATATTCTTGATGAAATTACTGTTTTAGATATTGATCATAGATATGAGGGAAAACCCATTTTTGATGAATATTATAGTGATGATGAGAAGCATACTATCCCCATGGTATGTGTAGAGATGATCAACAATCAGCCCACAGATGGTTCTGAAGTTATGAAGAATATTTTTGACCCACAGATGCATGTGTATGTCATTCAATCAGGTGTGCCTGTAGAAGGCATCAAACAAACTGTCAGTGGCTATGACACAATGAAGGTAACCTTCCACAAGTTAATCATGTGTTGCCTTCAGTTTCATGACCCTATCGATGAGTACATAGAGTTATACTTCTCAAATTCTTTGGAGCATGCAGGCTTGATATTTTTAGCATCATTTGAAAGTAATATGGGCGATCATAAGAATGAAATTAGTCAACTTCCACACTCTCCTTTTTTTTATGTATCACTTGTAGTGAAGTGAAGGATTCGATTATGAAACAGTTTGAATGGCTCCGGTGGAAGTTTTCCTTCACTTAGCCCATTGTAAAAGTAATTTAGATTAGGTTTTGTACATAAATAAGATCCTTCTGAAGCATGTGTGTTTGTTTTCCTTTCCTAAGTAGAATAGTGTACATGTGATCCTTAGCAGGATTCTTTTGAGCATGACTCCATAGCCCAATGCAGAAGGCGATTGGAACCACTTGTTCTTGGTAGCTCACAGGAATCATCCCATCCCCTGTGGAGCCAAATGTTATCAAATATAGTTTTCAAGGGAAACAGGTCGTTCAAGGTCATGGTATTCACAAGAAGCGTCTGAGCACAACATGCAGAGAAACTCATTTCAGGCTTAAAAACAAACAGGCATGCCCAGTTTTCAACGACATAAATCCCCTATGAAGTTCAGATTTGCAGCTCTTGGATATTTGGAACTATAGAGTTGCATGAAGTATAGCACTAGAGAAAAGAGTCTCGAAGTGCCGAAGTCCCGAAGTCCTGAAGGGCCGAAGTAATTCTCAGTCATCCGATTCAAGTGGGCCACGTGTTGTCAGATTCTCAGCTCTGAAGGTTTTACTTGGAGGGAAATGGAGTTTGAGAATTGAAATTCTTGAAGTTCGATCCACGAAGCAAATCTCAATCATTGTTTTGAAGGGAAAGATCCAATCCGTCAATCTACAAAGCGCCATAGCTGAGTTGTTGATCAGAGGGTCTAATCTTAGATCGCAAGATCAATGATCATGCCAAATTTTAGGGTTGGAAGGTGCGTATGTTTTAAAATCTCAAGGGTAGGCCGCAATCAGAACCGTGGTTTTTAAAAAAGGGGTGCGTGGTTATTCATGGTGAATTGTGGGGACAAAAGCGGTTTGCTTTCAGACCACCCTTGGTAGCGCCTGCATTCGCACAATTGCATAGAGTCAATGCCCTAGGTCACATTGAAGATGGAGCGATGGAGAGGAGCTGTGCCAAAGGTCGAAAGCGTCTGTATTGGTCACAGAATAATATCTGCATGGCCTCGAGACGTCGAGGTTGACTCAAAGAAGTCATGGGCATCGCCTGGAACATTCATGGGTGTCAGGCCTCGTCATGATCCCAATGAAGGAAGATAATGGAAATGGGAGTGGTGGTTGAAACTTCAACTCACTCCATAAATGTAAAGCAGGTTGAGGATGGCCGCGAGTGAGGATTGGTAATCCAAAGTTTTCTTCTGGATGTATTTTCCTACAAAACACATAACCGAGGCGAGCTCACGTCTGACCTGAGAAGGCCTGCACAATCTGAAAGAGCATGAACCAACTGAAAACTTTAAATGTAGTGGTCCGATCATGCTCCCGATGGTTGCAACATTTCTAAGTATATATAAGCAGTTTTAGTATTTTGTTATGGTCAGTGGTTGAGATAGGCTCCCGTATTTTAAAGTTTTGATGAAGCTCTGGTTGTCTAGTTATGTATTTGTTTTTGAGACTTCTTGATTAATCCAAGTCATCTTTCTTACTCCATCTTATTTTCCTCTGATACTGAGAGAGTTCATGATTGAATGATTCACATGGATTGTTGTGACTGTATTATTATGAATGTTTGATTATAGTGTTGTTATAATTTATTTCAGTTTCTTTGAGATTTGAATTAAAGAGGATATTGTGTTTAATTTTTTCCTCCTTAGGTTGTTGGAAGACCATCTGACCACGACAAACCTCTACACCCTCCTCACCAAAGTCTTCCCTCTATTCACCCTTACTACAACTTACTGATTGAAGTTGATTCAAGACCTCAACTTCTTGCGCATACCAGTCCAGATTTCTGAGTTAGAACGATATTTTCTTGAGTCTGTGCCCATTTGACCCCCTTTAAATTTTTTCCTTGTGACATAAAAAACTGATGGGTATTGGGCTTACCTCTAATGCAATCTGGAGGTGAATTCTAGTGCTAAAAGCATGGAAATTCAAGTCAAGACAAGACATGGCATGGAAAGGCAAGGCATGGCATGTCATAGCATAGAAAGAAAAGGCAAGGAAAGGCAAGGAAATGCAAGGCAAGGTAATACAACACAAGGAAATGCAAGGCATGGCAAGGAAAGACATGGAAAGGAAAGGAATGGCATGGAAAGGCAAGGCATGGCATGGAAATTCAAGGAAAGGCGAGGCAATGGAAGGCAAGGCAAGGCTAGACATGGCAATGCAAGGTAAAGCATGGCAAGTCATAACAAAGCAAGTTCTAGGTATAGGCCTAGATCTTAGTATGGCAAGGCAAGGAAAGGAAATGCAAGGCATGGAAAGGAAAGGAAAGGCATGACAAGGAAAAGCATGGCACGAAAATTCAAGAAAAGGAAATGCATGGCATGGAAAGGGAAGGCATGGCATGGAAAGTGAAGGCAAGCCAGGGAAATGCAAGGCTAGACATTGCAAGGAAAGGCAAGGCATATCAAGGCAAGATCTAGGTATTGCAAGGAAAGGAAAGGAAAGGAAATGCAAGGCATGGAAAGGCGAGGAAAGGCATGAAAAGGAAAGGCATGGAATGGAAAATCAAGTCAAAGAAAAGCATGGCATGGAAAGGAAAGGCATGGAATGGCATGGCGTGGAAAGGCAAGGCATGACATGACATGGAAAGGCAAGGCAAGGAAAGACAATGCAAGGCATGGCATGGCATGGAATGGCAAGGAAAGGAAAGGCATGGCAAGGAAAGATAGGGCATGGCATGGAAAGGAAAGTAATAGCATGTCATGACAATGAAAGGAAAGGAAATGTAAGGCATGACATGGCATGGGATGGAAAGTCAAGGCAAGGAAAGGAAAGGAATGGCATGGGAAGGAAAGGAAAGGTATGACATGGCATGGCATGACATGACATGGAAAGGGAAGGCAAAGTAATGCAAATCAAGGAAATGCAATGCAATGAAATGCAAGGCATGGAATGGAATGGGATGGAAAGGAAAGGCATGGCATGATAACACAAGGCATGGTATGGCATGGAAAGAAAAGGCAAGGGAATGCTAGACTTGGAAAGGTAAGGCAAGGCATGGAAATGCATGGGAAGGCAAGGTATAGGTATAGGTCTAGGTATGGCAAGGAAAGGCAAGGAAATGCAAGGCATGGCGAGGCAAGGAAAGGCAAGGCATGGTATGGCAAGGAAAGGAAAGGAAATTCATGGCATGAAAAAGTGTTATATCCCTAAAATTCCCTACCTATGAATACATGGCATTGGCCTTTCTACTTGCACAAATTTCCAAACTATTGTTGAGGAACTCTCTTTAAAAAACCATTTTTTGGAGTATGTACCCACCCTACTGCACTACTGCTCGCGTACATATGCTTGTTGCATGATAGATAGCCCCCGTACATATGCTAGTTGCATACTAAACAACCCTTGTTTACCTCCAAAAGTTGCAAAAAATAAAAAGTTGCAAGGAATTAAATGGAGTTTACGGGCTAGTGAGGGTTTCCCAAATACACCCGTTGTAGCCCGTCCCCAAACCAAATAACTATCCTTTTGTCATATAAAATGAGGTATTGGGGTCCCATTCCAACATCAAACATTAGAACAATGAAACTCTTCCCAAATCCCTTTTTCCTCCTTGCCTAAGTATTTGCAACCCCTTCTGATTTCTTTCCTTAATATTCCCTCTCTAGCCTTTTCTCCTATACAATCCCTTCCCTTCCCCTGAAGTGATCAGCTGATTGTGAGAGAAATCATTAGGATAGTGCACTTGGAGAAACATTAAGAGGAGCCTGAGCCTAGTTAGAGATCCTCTTAATGTTGCTCCAAGTGCACTATCCCAATGCTTTCTCTCACAATTGGCTGATCACTTTAGGGGAAGGGAAGGAATTATATAGGAGAAAAGGCTAGAGAGGAAATAATGAGGAAAAAACTCATAAGGGGTTGCAAATACTTGGGCAAGGAGGGAAAATGGATTTGGGAAGAGTTTAATTGTTCTAATGCTTGATGTTGTAATGGGACCCCAAGACCTCCTTTTATATGACAAAAGGATGGTTATTCGGTTTGGGGACAAGATACATCGGGTGAATCGATTGGGAAACCCTCAATAGCTCATAAAATTCATCAAATTCCTTGCAATTTCTTTTTTTTGCAACTTTTGGAGGTAAACGCGGGTTTTTTAGTATGCAACTAGCGTATGTATATGGGTTTTCTAGCATGCTGCAAGCATATGTACGCGAGAAGTAGTGCACCAGGGCACATACATGCTCCAAAAAATTGTTTTTTAAAGAGAGATCCTCAGCAGTAGTTTGGAAAATTGTGCAAGTAGAAAGGCCAATGCCATGTATGCATAGGTATGGAATTTTAGGGCTATAACACCTCTATGCATACATTCCCCTCATGGATAGATGCATGCTCCTCCAAAAGGTCAACCTGAGGTTCTAACAATCCTTCCTCACAGAGGGAGGTCTTTGCTCCACCAACTACCTCATATTTGAATTCCTCTTTCATATTCTTCTGTAATATTCCAGATATAAAATGTATGCAAAACAGAAATAAATAGCTAGAAATGGCATATGAACAACAATATAACCATAACAACACCACGATAATACCAGAATGATAGAAAAATAACATCAGAAATAACACTTTGATTACCGAGAGCAATTTTCACTTGCCTCTTCAAGGGGGAAACCTCCAGCAAAGCAGAGCTCTATTACAATAATATCCAAGACAAAACTTATCATACCCTCGACTCCTATTTATAGTAAATATGTCTATCAAAAGAACAATGTTGAGGAAGATCCTTCTAGAAGTGAAAGATTCTATTAGGTCTTCTTATATTGGACTTATTTCTAGGCCTTATTAATATTTAACTTTATTACATAGAAATATATTATTCTACCTACATGAGGGGTTCGGTCCCTAACATGTCCTCCCACTTAAAAACAACCTTGTCCTCAAGTCTTGAGATGAGGAAATTGTTGCAGAATAGTAGTTGGTTCCCAATTGGCATCTGTTGGAGTTGTATCTTTCCATCGAACTAACACTTCCTTGATGGTTCGCTAATGCAGATGATGCTCACGCTGGTCCAAAACTGCTTGTGGCTGTAGCCAAATGGATCCTTCTTCATCCAACTTTGTAAGGTCAGTTTGAGTTTGACACTTAGTTCTAATCACCTTCTTTAAGCATGCAACATGAAAAACATGATGGAGCTTAGAATGATTGGGCAAATCTAACTAATAGGCCACCTGTCCCACACGCTTGAGAATTGTGTAAGGACCATAACATTCGGGCGTCAGTATCTAAAAATGGTTATCCGTGAGGGAATTTTTCTTGTAAGGTTGTAGTCAAAGAAACACCTGATCCCTTTATGCAAATTGATGTTCAGAGCGACCTTTATCAGCTTGTTGCTTCATGTGATTCTGGGCCATGACCAAATTCTCTTTGAGGGTATGAAGGATAGCCTCTCAAACTGTAAGTGTTTGTTCAATTTCCTGGACCTTTGAGACACCTAGAAAATATGAGAGAACTAAAGGTGGATTTTGTCCATATACCGCTTCAAAAGGAGTCACGCAGGTATTTGTATGGTAAGAAGTGTTGTACCACCATTCATCTAGTGGTAACCATTGAGCCCATTGATTTTGCCTCTCTGATGCAAAACACCTCAAATTTGTTTCCAAACACTTGTTGACAAATTCAGTTTGACCATCAGTCTGGGGAAGTTAATTTGTGCTAAGATGCAATTGGCTTCCCTGGATCTTGAACAGTTCTTGCCAAAAATTATTGGTGAAAGTTGGGTCATGATCATAAACAATAGAATGTGGCATGCCATGAAGCTTGAAGACATGGTCCATGAAAATTTGAGCCACAGTGGAGGTTGTAAATGGGTATTGAAGAACACAGAAATGAGCATACTTGGAAATACGATCAACTATCACCATGATGACTGATTTATTTCTCGATTTAGGTAAGCCTACAATAAAATCCATAGAAATATCCCGCCAAAGAGCAGGTGGAATCAGAAGCGATTGTAGTGTGCCAGGAGATTTGACTGTTTATCCCTTGTTGCATTGACACACATCAAATTTAGACACAAATTTATGAACATCCTATTTCATACCATCCGAGAAAAAAAAAATGTTTGACCTGGTCATAGGTTTTGGACAACCCTGAGTGCCCAATTATGGGTGTAACATGAAGCTCAGAAAGTACCGTGGATTTAAGTTTTGACTAGGTACTTAAATATAAACGGCCTTTCTATCGAAGCTCATCAGTGAGCCAAGAGTACCCTGGGGAGACTGGAGAATTGGATTGCAATTGTTGTATCAGATGCGAAATTTTGGAATCTTGTAGCCATTCCTGGCAAACATCTTGGAGCCAATGTAGTACAATGAAGGAGAGAGAAAAAAGGGACCCTTCATCTTCATATTTTCTGGAAAGTGCATCAACAACCACATTGTCTTTTCCTTTCTTGCAAATAATCTCATAATCATATCCAAAGAGCTTAGTCACCCATTTTTGTTGCTCAGGGGAGGAAAGGTGTTGTTCCATAAAATACTTGAGACTTTGATGATTTGTCTTAATTTCGAAGCATTTCCCCAAAAGATAAGGGCGCCAAAGATCCATGGCATGCAAAATAGCCAACATTTACTTTTCATAGATTGATTTTCCCAAATTTCTCTTTAACAGTTGTTTGCTGGTAAAGGCCAAAGGCTGACCCTCCTGCATAAGGACGAAAGCAATTCCTTTCCCAAAATCATCACATTCCAAGACCAAGGTATTTGTGAATTCAGGAAGGGCCAGGACTGGAGTGGTGCACATAGCCATATTCAAGGTTTGAAAAGCCCAAGTAGCTATTGGAGTCCAAGTGAAAGAATTATTTTTAAGGAGATCAGTGAGAGGTGTCACAATATTTCCATAATTCTTAACAAACTTGCGATAATAACCTGTTAAACCAGGAAATCCACGCAAGATTTTGAGAGTATTTGGGTGAGGCCAATCTTGCATAGCTTAAATATTTTTAGGATCCACCCTAACACCAGCCTTGCCAACAATGTGACCCAAGTACTTGACTTCTGAGGCGCCAAAAGCACATTTTGATTGTTTGAGGAAAAGTTAGTGTTGCGAGAGTAGATGGAGAATTTGATCCACATGGGAAAGATGAGATTGCCAAGTTTTACTATAGATGAGAATATCATCAAATAAAACTATGACAAAATGACGAAGAAAAGGATGGAAGACATGATTCATGAGGCTTTGGAAGGTGGAGGGGGAATTACATAGGCCAAAGGGCATGACCAAAAACTCATAGAGACCCTCATGAGTTCGAAAGGAAATCTTGGGTATGTCATCTTCTTGCATACGTATTTGCTGGTAGCCAGAATGCAGATCATGTTTAGTGAAGTACTGAGCACCACTCAACTCATCCAAGAGATCATCAATGACAAGAATGGGGAACTTGTCCTTGATGGTGAGCTTATTGAGGGAATGAAAGTCAGGACACTTGCACCAAGTACCTTCTTTCTTAAGTACCATAACCAAAAGGGAAGAATAAAGGTTGGTACTCAGGCAGATAACACTCGCTTTGAGCAATTCCTGCACTATTTTCTCAATTTCATTCTTTTGGGAAAAGGGGTGGCGATAAGGGAGAACATTGGGAGGAAGACTACCAGGAACAAGGGGAATGGAATGATCATGAACACCACGAGAAGGAGGAAGGCCCTGAGGGGTTCAAAAAATATCTTAATGTTTGGAAAGGATAGCTTGGAGGTCAAGATGGATAGAGGGTGTCTCAACATCTTGAATAGAATGGATTTGAGAAATGATACCAGAGTGGCCTTTCTTGTGGAGATTTTCCATATGATGAGAACTAATGATCTCATGAGAACCAACTGTGAGGCCTTGGAATTGATACTTTTTTCCTTCCTGTTGGAATTGCATGGTTAATTCCTTAAAATCCATAAGAATGGGACCCAAAGTGCATAACCATTCAACACCTAGCACAATCTCACAACCTCCCATGTCAATGGAAAACATATGAGATTTCAGTTGGTAATTTCCAATTTGAAGACAAACATTTTCACACCGCCCACCACATTTCATGGACCCACCATTGGCTATCATGATTTGAAAATTATTGACAACACGAATATAGCAATTGGTTTCCTGGGCAATTTGACGATGAATAAAATTTTGGGTGCTACCATTGTCAACAATGATGATGACCTTCCTGTGCTTAATGTAGCCAATGAGCTTGAGCATTTGGGGGGCCGAGACTCTAGTGAGGGCATGCAAGGAAATAAGTGGGTCAACTTCAGGTGGGTTAGAAGGCTCTTGGGTGGCATTGGGAAGGGAGGGTTCTTCAACAAGGGGAACTGTCACATCCTCTTCAGGAACATCTTCTAAGATGGCCATAAATAGTTTTTGTTCCTTACACTTGTGCCCCGGAAAATATTTTTCATCACAATTATAGCAAAGATGTTGGATTACTGAGAGGAGGGGTGAATCAGTAATAGTGTAATTATAATCCTTTTTCTTCATATGTTATATCAATGTAGAATTATTATCCAATAATGAGCAGTAATAAATAAACAATCACACACATACACAGTACACAAGTGTTTTACGTGGAAACCCAAATTGGGAGAAAACCATAGAATGATTTCTCTTATATGTCTTGAAGAATTATATTCATTGGAAGCACCAACTTCTTTTGTTTTCCAGCTGTAATTGGAAGGAAGCTCCAACCCCCTAGTTTCTCAGGCTACAACCTGAGGGAAGATCCAACTCCCCAAATCTCTGGCTACAACCAAAAGGAGGCTACAACCCCCAATGTTCTCCGGCTACAACTGGAAGGTGGCTACAACCACCTGTACTTGCCCCATCCTGCCACCCTGAAGTAGAAGTACAATGATGGAACCACTGTCACACTATCACTGTGAGATATACCACTATAAACTTGTACCAATAAATCTGAACCATGCATCAACCATGCATCAACCTGAACCTCAACTTGTAATCAACCTGTACCATAAACAAGTGCATCAACCATGCACCAACCTGTAATCAACCTGTACCATAAACAAGTGCATCCAACCATGT